>APFE031574819.1:162265-186549 GCA_000404065.3 Pinus taeda | reverse complement strand
AAAACCAAAATTTTCTGGGGCGTTGCCCCGGACCCCATAAAGTGGGGTTACAGGTACCCCTCAAACCCCCTGTTAACTATGTGGAAAGAATATAACACAACCCAACACTTGTGTGATAGCACCATCTACATTTTCAATCACACATTCTTCAACTGTTTGAATAGGTGGTGTTCGTCCTTGTGTGTCAACACCCCCTACATTTCTGACCACAATTTCTTTAATTTCTTGGACAAGTGTTGTTGGTTCTTGTGTAACAGCACCACCTACATTCTCAACCAAGGGTTCTTCAATTGTTTGGATAGGTAATGTTGTTCCTTGTGTGTCAGCACAACCTATAACTGCATCCAAGGGTAGTGATTCTCCTCCTAGATTGGCAGTCGACGTTGGTTATTGTGGAGCAATATCAACTGCACTCTCTTCTATCTCCATTTCATATATCTTTGTTGGCCCAATAGGTGAAGCTGGAACATCATCATCTATGGCCTCTTCTTCCACTTCTACATCTTCTTCCTCTTCCCCTGCAGGTAGCATACCCGCAAGTTCTTCCTCCGCCGACTCGGTGAATTGTGGTCAAACCATTGAGGTTTGAGACATAGAATACAACACCAATAATCTAACCAACCCATGATTTGTGAGAACCAATAATGGTTGTCAAGACCGTTGGGCATATTGTGCCATTAAGTGGAGGCTGCTCCATAGGAAGTATAGCATGTCTAAAGCATGAACCTACACATGCTAAAAATGAAGGCATGCAAGGAGTTTCAAATGATACTTAAACAATGTAGAGAAACGAACTTCATAGGTAAGGTACCTCATAAGAAAATACGCCACCTCACCCCATGGATATGGCAGAGATTTACGATCATACCCTCTTCCTTTTTGGATTGTTGTCTCCCTCGCCTGCAAAAATAATTCTGGAAACTCTAACAGAGGAGACTTCTGAGAGAACCATTTTTGACCTCCTCGCTGTAATCCATTGTAAATTGAAATAATGTCCTCTATGACAGAAATATCCAGCCCACGGACTCCAGAATGATTTCTTTCCAAGTTTAACGCAAATTCCACTGTGATGGCTTCATCAAATCCTTGTAGCCTCTCAAAATACACATGCCACCCTACGTCCAAGAAGACTTGCCAAACATCTGCATTGCATTGAACCTACTCTATACTCTTTGGTTCATGTCTCGCAACATGTCAACCCATTCTACAATAGCTCTATAATAGCACTTCGGAGTAACAACAAACCATTGAGGAGTGTCGGCAGGTAGATTTGCAGTGAGAGCTGTGATAGCGATCGTGTGCAGTGAGAGTGAAAATCAGAAAGATAATGACAAAATATGGAAAAATCATGGTGGATAATAGACGATAATGGACAATAATAATGGTAATTACTTTGCAACATTGGAAAGGACCATTCATTAGTACAACAATAATAACTTCAAGTCCCAATGCATGTGGTTATCATGCGAAGTGTGGTGGAAAATCATGGATTGAATGTGCTTGGAACAAGGTTTAATAAAAAGAAAAATAATTCATTATTATAGCATATTTTCATTTATTATAGTACCTCCCCCAAACTAAGGATGTACATCTGCGGTCATATTGAGTCAGGTCACATGAATTATTAATCAAATCCACAAAGTCGATCGGGGACATACCTGGTGACTTCCTTGATGGAGTAATAGCAACAGGGGAGTAACAACATCAAAGGGAGTAAAATCACCTGAGGAGTAACAACATCAGATGAGTAACAACAGCTAAGGAGTAACAACACCATTTGAACACTTAGTTGAAATCACGATGGAGTGACAACACTGATGAAGTAACAACACTGGAGGAGTAACAACACCGGAGGAGTAACAACATTGGACGAGTAATAACATCAGAGGAGTAACAACACCATAATACTTAGACGAAATCATAAAGAAGTAAAAGCATTGATGGAGTAACAAAACCATAGGAGTAACAACACTAGTGAAGTACCTTAGACAAAATTGCCATCACCAGAGTAGCAACACCGAAGGAATAACAACACCAGTGAAGTACTTAGACAAAATTGCAAGAAAAAGTTTGATAGAGTAGTAACAACATTTTATCACACACACACACATATATATCAGGGGTGCAAAGGAGGAATTCCCTACACTAATATATTCAAAGCCAGAGTTATCAGAGGGGTATTTAATAAAGGAGTCCCTTGAAGTTGGACAATGATATAATCTGAGGCGATGTCCATTCACGATCAAAGGAGTATGTGCCTCATCAATTGTGATAAGTATAACAATCCCATTTTCGAACACCGTGTCAAATTCATATGGTCCCATCCAATTGGAGCAAAGTTTCCCTTAAAATCCTTGAACTGAGAATCATAGAGTAATGCCTAATCTCCTCTTTGAAACACCTTTTTCTTAATGAATTTATCGTTCCATTTTATTTGCTACTGTTGGATTGCAACAATATTATGGACAGCTACCAAATGAATTTCATCCAACTCATTCAACTATTCCAGTTGGTGTTTCTGGGCTTTTGAAAGATATAACCCTACTTCAAGGGCTCTCCTGAGTGTCTTAATTTCAAATTCCACTAGAAACAAAGGGGATTTCCCATAGACAAGCTCATATGGTGAAAAACCTATTGTGTTCCACCATGTTGTTCTATATGCCCACAGTGCCTCAGGAAGTTTTTAAGCCCAATTCTGGTGATGGTTCACTACTATATTTGTAAGAATATTCTGTAGTACTTTGTTTTTGCTTTCGACTTGACCATTCACCTGAGGGTGATATGGAGATGTTACCCTATTATTTATTCCATATTTCTTCATGAGTCCTGTTATCAGATGTAATGTAAATTGTGCCCCTCCATTTGAAACTATCACTATAGGAGCTCCGTACCATGCAAGAATTTCTTCAAATAAAAATTTTGAGACAACCTATTATGTTGCTTTCACAACAGCCTTGGCCTCTACCCACTTTGTTACATAATCTGTGCAATCCAAAATGTGAACATTCTGCTGTGAAGGTGGATTAAATGGCCCAACGAAATTGATAACCCATTTTTCAAAGGGTTGAAGAGCTAGTCGACATTGTAACAACATTTCATCTGCCTGGCCAGGCTTACCCATCCACTGGAAACTATTGCACCCTCTAACATATTTCCTTGCATCATGAAAAATAGAAGGCCAATAATATCCCATTTGTAACACCTTATGACCTGTCCGCTTATCTGCAAAATGTCCCCCACAGGGGCCATCATGAATATGTTTAAGGACATCATAGATGTCATCTCCACTTATGTAATGTCGGATTTGTTGATCAGATCCTCTGTAAAAGAGATTTCCTTCTATCAATGAATAATGAGCACTATGATGGATATTCCTTTGTTGTTC
Organism: Pinus taeda; assembly: GCA_000404065.3. NCBI lineage: Eukaryota > Viridiplantae > Streptophyta > Pinopsida > Pinales > Pinaceae > Pinus > Pinus taeda. Next base: position 183,164 of record APFE031574819.1, on the reverse strand, counting down.
TCTGTAAGATAAGTGTTGAGGCACATTTCCTATAGCAATAAAGTTAAAAATATGTGCATACCACAGAGTGTGAGTAGAAATTGAAAAAAGATGTTCATCTGGAAAAATATCCTCTATGAGTGTACCTTCATCACTAGTATCCATCCTAGACAGGAAATCTACGACTACGTTATCCTTCCCTGGTTTGTCTACAATGGTAATATCAAACTCCTGAATTAACACTAACCATCTTGTAACGCGACCAGGGGTTGTTGGTTTGTTCATCATATACATGATAGTTGTATGATTAGTGTGCACAAAAGTAGGATACATTGTGATATAATGCCAAAAATTATTAACAACATACATGATAACCAAGAACTCCTTTCAGTTACCGTATAATTTAATTCAATAGGGGTCAAATTCTTATTGTCATAGTAAATTGCATATGGATTCTTGTCCTCCTATTGCCCCAAAACTGCCCCTATTTTAGTTTGAGAAGCATCAGTAGAGATGTAGAGAAGCCCCGTATTTGACAGGTATAGATTTCCCTGGCATTATATCTGACCATTTACCCATGAAATGAGTAGTAAGTGGGTCCTTTGGTTTTCTGCCATGTTTCTTAGAACAATATTCTTTAATTGTCTTATCATAAATCGGTACGTCCTTCATAGCCTAAAATAACAAAATTTTGACGAACAAATTCTTCAATTCTCCAAAAAAATCAAATTCAGGATGAGGACTTTGTTTGCTCAAAGATAATCTTTCAGGATAGGGTGGACGAGTCAAACACCCTCTAGTAGCAATAGTCTGTGAAGGGGTTTGTAACTTTATAGGAATTTTTGTTGGCTCATCCCTTGTCATTATTTGTTCTGGTTCTGAGACTTCATCATCGATATGCTCAACAATTATAGGTGAAGTTTGAGTATTGACCACTCGACCTGATCGAAGATTTAATTCATTACATTCCATAGTGGCAATACTATATGCAGATAGGTTGAGTGTCTCAACTTGTTGAGCCCCTTTTTTATTTGGATTTGGATTGGGTTGAACAGGAAATTGAGGACAAAGTGGAGGATTACTAGTGGGTGCATTAGTAGGGAGCTCTAGTTTCTGTTGAGGCATAGGTTGGGAGAATTCTCTTGAAGGAGGAGGAGGAGGTCCACGCTAATTCTGGGACCATGAAGAATTTGGACCAGATTGAGGATACCATAGTTTCTAGGGCATTGGGTATCGGTAAGACTATGACCAAGAAGGTTAAAAAGGTACAAACTGCTAGCCAAAATTCAAATTATTAAAATACTGAGACTAGTATTGAGGCATACCTTGATTCATATTCATCGGTCATGGTTGCCATGGTTTCCTTGATCCCATAAAATAAAGTTGTTCTTCTTCTTCATTTGTCCCCTGAAATATTTCATTCAATCCAGGAAGAGATGAGAAAGTGCTCATGGAATGACTTTATTCACATATGGCACAAGTCTCCATAGAATTTAATGGACATTCCTTGAACGGGTGCTTCTTCCTGCATTGAGGGCATAAAATAGACATGGCCTTCTCTACTTCCACCTACTTCTATGCGCCTGCAACACATCTAGCTGCGATGATAATGTGCTCAGGATATCAGTTCTCAAGTTGTCCAGTAGATTCCCAATTTCAGCCTTTGTAACTCCACTGTTGGATGCTTTAAAAGTCTGTATTCCCTACCTCTGTCTCATAGCCCCTCATGATCACTTGATGTATAATTCACATGTGGTATCAAATTCCTCCATTGATATATCTCTTTTCCCTACTAAGTTCAATAGCTCTAGAGATTTCTCCCTTAGTGCCTTGAGAAAAATGATCTTCAAGATATTCTTATCCAGGTCACTGTGGCTGCATCTCTACAAACTATATTGAAAACGTTCCACAAAATATTCCATATTCTCTTCCTATTTCCGCGTAATCTTAAAAATTTCTTCCTTTATATCCCTAGATTTTCAGTAGTATTAATATTTCTCAAGGAAAATTGTCTTCATATCATCCCATGTAGTAATAGATTTTCCTCCCAAACCAATAAACCATGTTAAAGTTGTGCCTTTCAAAGTAGCGGGAAATATCTTCAATTTCTGAGCATCAGAAATGTAATCATACCCCCGACAAACAACGTCAAATTCAAAAAGGAATGTGTTTGGATCCTCATATGTAAGACCATGGAAATTGGGTAGTGTTGTCAAAAGAATAGGCTTCATAGGTGCATCACCTCTGATATCTCCAATTGGAAATTCAATTGAAGAAGTTGCAGGAGCCATGAATATCTGCCAATACTCACTTGGCATTTCAAGAGGTTTTGGCTCTAGCTATTTTTTAACAGGTGATGGAAGTTGTTTAACAACACTCCCTTGATCAAATGGTGCCAAGAATTCCCTCAAATATTCTTCCTCTGAACTTGCAATATGCAGTTCCTTAGATCCTCTGCTTGCTACTTCTTCTTCCTTGAATTGCACTTCTGCTATTAGAAGAGGTTCTAGTTGTGAAACTGACTGCCCTCCATATCTCATATGAGATCTTACCCTAGCAACAGCTCGTGACGATGCTCCAGATTTAGCCCTTGAGATGATCTCTTGGATGTAAGTTTTTCTGCCCAAATCAGCCCCTTTTATTTTTGGGGGTCTCCCTTGACCCCTTTTATTAGTGTCTTTGTTCATACAATCAGGAAATAAAAGGGAAACATTCAAACAAATTAAAATCTCAAGACATGGAGCAGGATAAGAACTTCCTTCCCTGGGATGAGAGAGTGGCCCTTAAGGAGAACAAAAGAAAGAAAATAAGAAAATCATAGAAATCAAGCTCAAGACCTGAAGCAGGGTGAAAAATAAAACTTCCCTTCCCGGGACGAGAGAAAAATACTTATGAAAGAAAAATAAGGAAATCTAAAGCTCTAGACCTACAGCAAGGTGATGAAAGCTTCCTTCCCCACGACAAGAGAATAATCCTACAAAAACAAGAAAATCAAGGAACCAAACAACCAAATGATTTAACACTCAAGACTTGGACCAAGGTGTAAGCTTCCTTCCCCAAGAAGAGAGATCAGTCCTATGGTCAATACTGGTTGTACTTTCATGCCTTTGATAGCCTCCCTGACAATGGTGCCAAAGTATTGGTGTCCAAGTATGAATCATACAATTCACCCAATCCACATTTAATTGTCAACCCTAGGTTCTACCAATTGTTTGAAGGCTATCGTGCACTGTATGTACAGGGCACATTTTCCCTACCCAACATTGAACATTAACTATAAATTCATAAATGTGTAACAACAAGCAGTACTGTGTTAATCTAGGTTGTCATTGATGTCGATATGGAAGTGTTAGTGATGGAAAATTCTTTGATACATGATTGCCCATTGATGCCCATTGATCATAATGCTCATAATGATGAAAGTTTGATATATGATGATATGATGAGATGGAAGACCCAAGTGGATTGAATATATATATATATATATATATATATATACAGACATAATAGGAGCAATAGATCCGTGAAGCAACAAGAGCAAGAAGCCAAAGAGGAGAAGCCATCGTGAAGTCAAAGAAAAAGAGGAATAGTTCATCAGAAGCCATCAAGGAAGTAGGTTATCACATATGCCCAAGGGTAAGTGCGATCGGAAGAACAAATAGAAACAACGATATCAGAGGAGTAAAGAAGAAAACATTGGAGGAGCCATATTGGAAGTATCACATGTAATATATGCCCAAGAAGAATTGATAGGAAGAAAACAGCGGAGGATCATAAATAGAGTTATCAGAGAAATCATATCAACAATATATAATTTCGGGGTTTTCCATTATATGCTACTGCTCAAAACCCACCAATTGCGATATAAGTTGTGGATCCGATGGTCCCATTATAACACACCCTAATTGCATCCACCGTATCGAAACCTTCACGTCGCAAGTTATGAAGGCTTGTCACATTAAAACTATGATTGCGATATAATATGCGGACCCGATCAGCGTATGGTAACAACCCTAATGTAACATCGCATCCGCCTATCGGAACTTTTATATTGCAAGTTATAAAGGGATGTCACATTAAAAACTGTGATTGTGATATTATTGTGGACTCGACTACAACACTATAACATAACTTAATGTAATATTACATCCGTTGAATCGAAAGTTTAAAAGGAATGATGTGTAAAACCTTCGATTGCGATAATATTGTGGACCTAATAGATTCATTAAAAATAGTTGAATATTGCATCTACTCCATCGGAAGACAGAGCATGTGCACACTTATAAAACCTTCGATTTTTATGAAGTTACGATTGCAGGATTAAAGGAATGACTCTGATTCTCATGAAATTGTGATTGCTGGATTAAAGTTGATGACATGGCATGTGGGACCTCCATGTGGGTATAGAAGCTCTTATATGGTTTCCGTGAATAATAAAGTCTATGGATAAAATACTCTCCAATATATATTTTTAATATACAAGTCGGTCTCCCTCCAATAGACGTGTCCTTTGGTCAGTGGTGAAACTTGTATAAAAATGAGTTAAAACGCTTCAGTTTTGAGTATCTATCTCGGGCATAAAAATAGAGCACAAAGAAGTTCACAACTCGTGAACTTGAATAGATAGAGGAATCCGAATTTCAAGAAGCCAAAGGTCGAGTGGAAGAAGAAGGAAGTCGAAGGTCAAGCGACTCTGCTAAATGGGTTAATCTTTGAAAGGTTTGAACCTATGATGTATTAATGAGAGAAGTACAGATCGTAGCTCCAAGAACAATTCAGTGAAGCAAAATAAGTTTTGATCTGCCATCGTTTGAAGGGAGCAATAGACTACACCAGTATTGAAGTATTTGTGAGTATGATCCTTGGAAGTAAGATATAGAGACACTAAGAACAATGAGAAGAAGTCACTCCTAAAGCACTTACTGCGGCAGATAGAACGACGGGTTGAAATAGAGAATTGTTTTTTGTGCAGACATTGAGGCTTAATGCAACTTATCAAAGATATCTTGTTGAAAAGCATCAGCAAATCTTGGAGACATTATTGGAGATCATGATGGCTATTTGAAATCATCATGAGGTAACTTTGCATACTTTGTGTGTGCAATATGAAGAGTTGTGAAGACTCCTTCATATGAAGACAGGTTGTCATTGATGATGTAGCATGGAGACTACAATGAAGCTATAGATTGACAGAACATAGTGAAGAATATTTTGAGAGCAGTGTAATACAATCAAAACAAGCTTTGACAAGATAGGGTCAGAGCCCTTGGGGTTGGTGCCTTAGAATTGGAAGGATTGGTGTCCTTGGAGTTTGTGCTCCTAACTCCAAGGTTGGTGCCTTGACAAGATAGGGTCAGAGCCCTTGGGGTTGGTGCCTCAGAATTTTAAGGATTGGCGTCCTTGGAGTTGGTGCTCCTAAATCCAAGGTTGGAGCCTTGACAAGATAGGGTCGGAGCCCTTGGGGTTGGTACCTCAAAATTGGAAGGGTTGGTGTCCTTGGAGTTGGTGCTCCTAAACACAAGGTTGGTGCCTTGAGAAGATATGGTTCATGCCCTAGAGGTTGGAGCCTCACAAAAGACCAAGTTGGTGTTTGGCAATAGATTGGAACCCTATATATATTATACCTGATTTATTGTAAAGATTATGTTAATAAAAGAATTTATTCCTATTGATCATTTTGTGTTCTAAATATAAATGATTTAACTAGTAAAAATAACAATTGAAAAGGAATATTGATTCACCCCCCTCTCAGTATTTCCAACAATTGGTATCAGAGCTAGTACCTTCACTCAAAGCCTAACAACTTGAAGGTTGATCATTAGAACACAAATGGCGAAGCCAAGGAAGAAAGTCTCCAATCCTCCTAAAGATGTGTCTCCCTCTACCACTGAAATAGAAGTCAATTAATTTGTGAAGGCTCCATGGTTCAATGGAAACTTTGATATATGGGAAGCAAGAATGAGGAATTTCTTAAAGAATCAAGGCATTGAAATTTGGAAATCAGTGATTGTTGATAGCATGATGGATGGAGAATCTAAGGAGTACAATGAAAAAGAAATGAAGGCAATCTTGAATGGACTACCAGATTCTATAAAGAACAATTTAGGAAAATGTTCATCATCGAAGGGTATATGGGACAAACTTCATGACCTTCACTCAAAAGGAGCATTGACCATGACCACTAGTCAAGAAGATGAAGGAAACCAAGAAGGAAATCCATAACCCATCATAGAAGCTGAAAATGAGAATGATGACATCAAGGCTAAAGAAGACCTAGAAGATGAAGAGAATGAAAACTATTTTGAAGAAGATCTCGTCACTAAACTTATGGCTACCATGGAAGAGGTTATCAATTTGAAAAAGGAAAATGAGGAACTTAATAAGAAAGCACTAGCTGGTGACTAAGACCAAACAAGGAAGAAAGTTAACCTTGTCAAGCTTCAAGTACAAGAAAGGAATGAAGAGCTTGCCAAGCTTAAGAAGGAATTTCATCAAAGAAAAATAAAGCATCATGAAGAATTCATATCCATGACAAATCAATTGGATAAAGCAAAGAAGCGAGAAGATAACTTGTCAATCCACCTTGAACAAAGGCACCAGAGCTTGAACAAACTTGAAGTAGAGATTGGTCAATACAAGGAAGAGGTCTCCTCCCTTAGATCAAAACTAGAAGAAGCAAGGAAACAAGCACAAGGAGCTCAGAAGAAAATGGAAGCATTGGCAATCATAGAAGGACAAGTTGATGAAGCAGAAAAGGAGAGAAACACCATGATATGTCAAATAAAGATGGAGAAATATTCAAATTAAAATCTGACAACAACCTTCTCAAGGACGAAACATGTAAAGCTACAAGGATCAAGGAAGAAATGGAGAGCAGTCTAACAAAGGAAAATGAAGAAATCTTCAAAATGAAGTTAGATATCATCTCCCTTAAATTAGAAGCAAGTGAAGCAATACATATTAAGGAAGAGATTAAGAAACAACTTTTGAAGAGGAATAATGATTGCGAAAGATTGGAAGAAGAGATTGTCTCCCTCAGGAAAAAGGTTGAAGGGATGGACAAAATCTTGAAGAGCTCTCAAGCCTTGGATGAAATGCTCAGCCATCAAAGATCTCCATTTGATAAATCAGGTCTTGACTATGAAGGTGAATCCTCAAGCAAGGGTGACCATACTTCAAACAAAAAGGATGTGAGGAAGCGAGAAAGAAATGTTGATGCTCCCAATTCCAGCAAAGGCAAGGATAAGAGTCTTGAAGGCAAGAATGAAGGAAATCCTATTCCAAGAAGAAATGTAGATGATGTCAAGGACGCAAGAAGCAATGGTTATAATCAAAGGATATCAAGGAAGAAAGACTTCATAAGTACATCAAGGAAACCTTCTTCTCCCAGGTACCAAAGTTTATTTCTTGGTTATTGTTATGCTTGCACAAACTTTGGACACATGGCAAAAGATTGTAGGGCATATCACAAAGATAAATATTATGGTCCCCAACAATCTTCGAGAAGCAATTTTGCAAGAAGAAGTCATGAATTCTTATTCATGAACAACACAAAGTGCTTCAAGTGTCATAACATTGGACATATGGCACGTGGGTATAACTTGACTTGGGCACCTACACAAGCTAGAACCATGCCAGAGAAGAAAGTTACACAAGTATGGAGAAGAAAGAAAATACAATCCGAAAATCTCCTGAACTCTCCAACCAACAACACATGTTGTTGACTTGATGAAGATATCCTTGATATTCCGAGTGTTTGATGATAGGTTTCTGCTAAAAGCATACATTTATGGGGAGCTTATGTTGATTAAAATTTCTTACATAAGTTATTCATGAATGGATCCTTATGAAATATTTGATTATCTATATTGATAATCATTTTTTGATAAGATCATTTCTCAAGAACACTCCATTGAAAAAAAAAACATGATCTCCTAACTATCCAATGGACTGTTGTTGAAGATGTTTTCCACTTGATAACTAAGCAGAAATTGGAGCAGTAGAGAAGGCCATTTAATAATAATAAGGAAAATAACTATGTTGTTGTTATTACAGATGTTAAGTGTCTCAACTCAGGGATTTGACGTGAGAACAGGTAAATTATGGACACAAATAGAGGTAAACTTCAAACAAGAAGATACATCTGGGAATGGAGCTTGAAGCAAGAGCAGTTGGCAGCATCTAACAAAACTGAAGCATTGCAAAAAGATGCCAACCACTAAAAAGAATTTAAAAGACAGTCACAGATTGGATATCAAAATCTGCTAGTGGAGATAACTTGCAGAGACTTTTACAAGAACACAAGGAAAAGATGGCTCATCAAAAGGACTATAGAAAGGAGAATGTTGTGCAGTCGAATATAGCTCAGTAACTTAAGAAGAAGCAAAGGGATACAAAGGAACTTGGATATGAAGAAAGATAGCAATTTCAGTGGCATCTTCTCGTGATTCAGACTATAAAGACTCCTTAATTTTGACTGTGAAGAAAACAAAATTAGGATTGCAGAAGCATAAAAACTTGGACTTGAACATTTGGTGTATGGCTATTTGGAGTCTATTTGGAAGCATTGAAATGGAGAATCTTTAAGCATTTTTGAAGCCATGATAAAGTATTTTTTGAGACATAAAGAAGGGATAATGTGCTAGCTAATAATGAGGTAGCAATCCTTCTATCTTGAGTAAAAAGAAGAGCACCATGACAAGGGGAGTAACATACCCATGAAGATCTACTATTCATAGAGAACAAAAGCAGTTTGATAGGGGGAGCAGTTCGACAGGGGGAGTCCCTGAGCACCCTGTTTTCCCTTTATAACAAAGGGGGAGAGACTGTTGAAAGGGAAAGAATATTGCCATCAATGAAAAAGGGGGAGATTGTTTATCTAGGTTGTCATTGATGTCAATATGGAAGTGTTAGTGATGGAAAATTCTTTTATACATGATTGCCCATTGATGCCCATTGATCATAATGCTCATAATGATGAAAGTTTGATATATGATGATATGATGAGATGGAGGACCCAATTGGATTGAATATATATATATATATATACAAATAGAATAGAAGCAGTAGATCTGTGAAGCAACAGGAGCAAGAAGTCAAAGAGGAGAAGACATCATGAAGTCAAAGAATAAGAGGAAGAGTTCATCAAAAGCCATCACGGAAGCAGGTTATTGCATATTCCCAAGGGTAAGTGCGATTGGAAGAGCAAAGAGCAACAAAGATATCAGAGGAGTAAAGAAGAAAACATTGGAGGAGCCATATTGGAAATATCACATGTAATATATGCCCAAGAAGAACCGATAGGAAGAAAATAGCGAAGGAGCATAAACAGAGTTATCGGAGAAATCGTATTAGCAATAATATCGGCATTTTCTATTATATGCCACTGCTCAAAACCCGCCGATTGTGATATAAGTTGCAAACTCGATGGTCCCATTACAACACGCCCTAATTAATATCGCATCTGCCATATCAGAACCTTCGCGTTGCAAGTTATGAAGGCTTGTCACATTAAAACTCTGATTGCGATATAATATGTGGAACCGATCAATGTATGGTAAGAGCCCTAATGTAATATCACATCGCCTATCAGAACTTTCATATCACAAGTCATAAAGGGATGTCACATTAAAAACTACGATTGCGATATTATTACGGACCCAACTACAACACTATAACATAACTTAATGTAATATCGCATCCGTTGAATCGAAAGTTTCAAAGGGATGATGTGTAAAACCTTCGATTGCGATAATATTATGGACCCGATGGATTCATTAAAAAACAGTTCATTGAATATCACATCCGCTCCATCGGAAGATAGAGAATGTGCACACTTGTAAAACCTTCGATTTTTATGAAGTTGCAATTGCGGGATTAAAGGAATGACTCTGATTCTCATGAAATTGTGATTGTGGGATTAAAGGTGATGACGTGGCATGTGGGACCTCCATGTGGGTATAGCATATCTTATATGGTTTCCATGAATAACCAATTTTATGGATAAAAGACTCTCTGATATATATTTTTAATATACAAGTCGGCCTCCCTCCAATAGATGTGTCCTTTGGTCATTGGTGAAACTCATATAAAAACGAGTTAAAACGCTTTAGTTCTGAGTATCTATCTCGGGCACAAAAATAGAGCATAAAGAAGTTCACAACTCGTGAACTTGAAGAGACAAAGGAAGTCGAAGGTCGAGAAGCCAAAGGTCAAGCGAACGAAAGTGGAAGCCGAAGGTCAAGCGGAAAAAGAAGGAAGCCGAAGGTCTAGCGACTTTGCTGAATGGGTTAATATTTGAAAGGCTTGAACCTGTGATGTATTAATGAGAGAAGTATAGATCGTAACTCCAAGAACAATTCAGTGAAGTGAAATAAGGTTTGATCTGCCATTGTTTGAAGGGAGAAATAGACTACATCAGTATTGAAGTCTTTGTGAGTATGATCCTTGAAAGTAAGATATCGCGACACTAAGAACAGTGAGAAGCAATCACTCTTGAAGCACTTACCGCGGCAAATAGAACAATGGGTTGAAACAGAGAATTGTTTTTTGTGCAGACATTGAGGCTTAGCGCAACTTATCAAAGATATCTTGTTGAAAAGCATTAGCAGATCTTGGAGACATTATTGGAGATCATGATGGCTATTTGAAATCATCATGAGGTAACTTTGTATACTCTATGTGGGAAATATGAAGAGTTGTGAAGACTCCTTCATATGAAGACGGGTTGTCATTGATGATGTAGCATGGAGACTACAGTGAAGTTGTAAATTGAAAAAACATAGCGAAGAAGATTTTGAAAGCAGTGTAATACAATCAAAACAAGCCTTGACAAGATAGGGTCGGAGCCCTTGGGGTTGGTGCCTCAGAATTGGAAGGATTGGTGTCCTCGAAGTTGGCGCTCCTAAATCCAAGGTTGGTGCCTTGACAAGATAGGGTTGGAGCCCTTGGGGTTGGTGCCTCAGGATTGGAAGGATTGGTGTCCTTAGAGTTGGTGCTCCTAAATCCAAGGTTGGAGCCTTGACGAGATAGGGTCGGAGCCTTTGGGGTTGGTGCCTCAGAATTGGAAGGATTGGTGTCCTTAGAGTTGGTGCTCCTAAACACAAGGTTGGTGCCTTGAGAAGGTAGGGTTGGTTCCCTAGAGGTTGGAGCCTCACAAAAGACCAAATTGGTGCTTGTGAACAGGTTGGAGCCCTATATATGTTGTACCTGATTTATTGTAAAGATTACATTAATAAAATCATTTATTCCTATTGATCATTTTGTGTTCTAAATATAAATGATTTAATTGGTAAAAATAACAATTGAAAAGGAATATTGATTCACACCCACCTCTCAGTATTTCCAACATATTGTGACAACAAATAAGAGTAACAACAAGTAATAACTATAACAACAATAAGAGTAACAAAAATAAGGACTCATAACAACACACTGATAAACATTCACATTAATAATAAACTCACGGAAATAAAGCTAACACACATCTAATCATCAGCACCTGGTCAGGATAGTGGGCCCAACTCCCTGATCAGGTTTGTGGCGAGATCAACGAATCACGATATGCTCAGAAGATCGGAGTATTTCTCCTGTAACATTAACGACTCTTAGTAGTCATAGCCTTCACAGTGCGCAACTCTTCTTTATACAATTTGTCAATAGTACAACTCCTAGAATTACGATACTATCTTCCCTTAATTACATGGTGGTTTTCAGAACATAACGGAATGTTAAAATATAGCAGTATTCCAATCGAAAGATTGATTCACCGTTGCAGCCAATATTCAAGTATAGTGCTTCCAGCTTTGATAACATCGTTCAGTGAATCACAGTCCTGGTCATTCTCCCTTTAAATCTACAGAAATAATTGAATTATCAAGCCACTTAGGTAATAATCCCCTACAACTATGCTTCATTGACCAATAATCCATAAAGACATGACGAGAGGTATACTTGTGCATTTTAAGATATCGATTAAATACTATTGGCATGAAATCGATAAAAAGAATAGGGTAAAAGGGTGAGTAAATGTATGCAAATCCAACCACCAACACAATTAACATCAAACATGGAAGGTCTCGTTCATCCGCTTTGGCAGAACATGCAAAAAAGACAAAACATCACATTTGCATTGAAGAGGCCAAGGTCATTGCAAGATTGGTTATTTTCATCATCCTAAGATTAGGGAGGCTTTGGAAATTGAAAGGAGACCTATGAATTAGATAAAGATGATGGTTGGAGTATTAGCAGGTGTTGGATCCTTACCTTGTTTTCCTAAGTTTTTATAATATTTTTTTTTTAATTGGAATTTTTGGTATTCCTTTATTTTATATTTATTTATTTTTTATTCAATTTAATTAAATTTTGTTTTTATTTTTTAATTTTAATTTTTAATTTTTAATTATTATTATTATTATTATTTGGAATAATTAAATTTGACCTTTATTATTTAATTTTCGTTTTTTCTATAACCACCTTCTTTTGATTTAGATAATAAAATTAATTCCTTATTTTGATTTGTTTATATTTTTATTTATTTATTTATTTATTTTTTCTTATTATTATTTATTAGTTTTATTTTTTAGAATAATTAAGTTTGATCTTATTGTTATTGGACCTCTGTTTTGATTAAAATAATAATACTAATAAAATTAATTTAATTCATTATTTACAACTAATTTCCAACCGTTACTTTGTTTACATAAAAATTTTGAATGATAATTTTTTAGTCAAAACTAATTGTTATATTCTAATAGCTAGAAAACATCTTTCTACATTTATTTAATTTGATGTCATGATTTGGTTCTTCATCTTGTCCTGAAGATGAACCACACTAGATAACTTAAAATGCGTCAAATAAAAATTTCATATGTGATTTTTACCAAAAGATCATGTTTAAATCTTACCTCCTCCATAGTTGATGGATAAAGAAACTTTGGCTTATCTCCCAATGTAAAACATGCGACGTTGCAATTGATGTTTTCTCCATTGTATGTAATTTCCAGTGCTTCCTTCAAGCTTAGGTACATTTTCTGACCCGCTTTTTGTGGCTGAGAAAAAGTGCAATAGCCACATGAATTTTGGTGGCCTTGGTTAAAGGTATGAACATCTTTGGAAAAAATGTCATCACATTGAAGTTCGGCCTTTGATCCCTCACGACTCTCGTGATTTTCATGAGTAAATCGAGTGAAGTGTGGTTGATTTCCCATAGGAAATCTTCCGCCTGATAATCCCCTCCTGGAATCCCCACTTTAATATAGGTCTTTGTCAAGGATTTTAATAATCTTTAAACAAATATATATTTTAATAAAAATTTAATAATATAAAATAATAAAATGGTAATTTTTAGAGATATTATGATTTACTTTTAATGGAATGTTCTCTGACCATACCTCGATTTGTGGTTGTATTTTTTTCCCAGAAGAAGAAAAATTAAACTTGGACTAGATTTTTATTAAAAAACCATAATGTAATTTAGTAATGTGTATGTTGATATTATATAGCTTGGCTCTGATTTGAATGTATGTGTATTAGATGTATGTGGTTTAAATAGTTCATAAAGTATTATTTCTTAAAATTATAAATTTAGTTATTTAAAATAAAATAAAATAAATATAATTATATTTATATATGTATTTTTAGGAAAAATAATATATGTTAAATTTATTAATTAAAGAAAAAAAATATATTATATTATATAGAAAATTATATATATTTATATACATATAGTAAGTTTGGTAGTTTTTTTAATTTTTATTAATTTTCATAAAATTGGCAGGATACATCTATTATCAGAATGGTTAGGTGATTTCAATTTGCCCAAAGGGAAACTAAATCTATTGGCCATATAACAACATGATAAGTCATCCAAAAACAATATAGAATCAATGTATCTATTTAAGCTATCAATGTCTGATTGTTTTTGAACTTCCTAAAATCTAGATAACTATAAATATAATGGAAATACTGGACAAACAAAAACTGTTGCATATACTATAAATTAAAATAGAGGGGAACCATCAGACTATTCATCTTTTGCATAATCAACTAGGGTCGTATCTTTAGCAGTTGATCTGGAGAGTTCAGATTTCAGTATGCAAGGGATGCGGCTCTCAATGCGACTGAGGCGACCACTTTGTTGTTGTAGCTTAAACTTTAACTACTGAAAATCTTGATTGTAATCTGAGACTGTCACAGTCTGCATGACCGATCCTAATGGGATATGTTCAAATTCTTTCATCATGAGGCTTTTCATCATCCAATACAAGTGCAATGTTTTCTTGTATTGGGCGGTGCAACCCTGGGAGTGGCCCAGGTATGGAACCAAATCTTGCAATTCTTCCAAATTTGGATCGAGAATACCTCCTTTCTCATTAAGCTCAACTTCCGATTGAGATATAAGCCGATGGAATGGGTTGAGCCTGCATGGTATGCCCTCACTGTGTCCCTAATTATCCGAGAGGTGGGATTCTGTCCACAGGGTTTACCGAAGGAGGAACCTGAATTATATGGTTCTGATTTAACCTATTTCCCATGATAATTGGAGCCACAAGTGGCTATGTTTTTTCCAGATGCTGCACGATCCATGCAGTTTAATTTGAAATATGCAACTATCAACATGAAAACACTTAACTGAAATACCAACAAGAAACCCTGAGCGAGCCGAAGTCCGAGACCTGAGAGTGGCCAGGGAATTCCCTCTGCCGAAGCACCTATCAATAAACATTGTTAAGAGTCGCATCTTAAACAAAACTCATAATCGATGCTGGTTACCTTTTAGGACCCTAAGAGAGAAGAAATTTATATAGGCATGGGTCATACAATATCCATAACTATTGACGAAAGAGAAATACCTTAAACCAATCACATGCAGAGGCCTTAATGGATTTCGACTAGAACCACAAACTCACATATACAATTGAGATTGGATATGCTGGTAGAAGAACCATGTCAGCCATGAACATCTCAAGAGCCTAACTATTAAAACCCCCATATGAATTAACAAAATTCCATAAAGAATCGACCCAAGGGTAAAGAAAAGAGAACATCCATCGTACAGAGCCAAGACAACTGAACCTATATCCTAGGACTAGCCCTTTCTTATCTGCCTACATATCTCATATCTTCCGTCCCCTAGAACCCACAGACAGGAGAAAGGATCCATGACACTGAAGAGGAATAGAGGACTGGTACATATCTGAGACAACGAGGTGAAGACCATGGAAAGTGAACCCAGGTTTTGCAAGGGGCTGACATGGTCTCCTTTTAAGGTTGGTCGAGCTCTCTGTCGTGTTGATATCGAACTAATTCACCAACAGACAACTTACCAGAATGATCACTACAAAGGTTGGGAGCATGCCGCATTGAAGCCTTATTGCCACCTTTCCTCCTCAAATTAATTACCTTGCTACGAACATCCATCATACCATGCAAGTGGAGCATGTGGAGGGTGGTAGAGATCTACTATAAGCTCTGGACACAATCCATTATGCATTGGGATTTTTAATATGTACCATCTCGCACCCCGATCAAAAAGAAAAATTATAAATATATATAAAAACATAATTTTAAAAGTAAATGTTTATAGTAAAGAGTGAAAGATAGAAATTATGTTTCATGTAGTTAATTTTTTTTTTTTTTTTTTTTTTTTTTTTTTTTTTTTTGTTAAAGACTAATTCTATTAAAAAAGAAAAGAGTATAGTACAATCAAGCTTGCATGCAAGCGAAGCAAAAAAGCAAGGGGCTCATGGAGATAGGCACCGCCTTGCTCCTTGGCTAAGAACCAGGAGAGGGCTAAAAAGAACATGGAATAGCAAAGATCCGGAACTAAGCAGAGAGAACTACCCTGAGCTGGCTGTTACTATCACACGACTTTTTTTTCCTTTTTTCTTGTTTACTTTGACCCATTCAATGGAATTTGGCTGAGCCAAAACAAGTTGAAGACTGTTCTGCCCTGGCGGCGGAATATCCTTCTCAGAATCTGAGGATGAAGTGAAATGAGAACATTTCTGGGATATTTGAGAGACGGAGGGGTTTGCTGAATCATCTAAGGGAGCATCCAGCGGAATCTCAGCGTTTTGTCCATCTGCAACTATTTCCTCCTCATCTGAACTGGTGGAATCTAAATCCTCCATAGGCGGAGGAGGCGCATAGGGGTTCCAACTTTTGGACTTGGGCTTGCACTTTGGAATCTTCTTTTTGTCGAGGTACTGGGGACAGGAACTTTGGAGATGTCCTGTTTGATGACAATGGCGGCAACGGAAAGCTGTGTTCTCGTAATCCAAGGTTTGAGTCCAAAGGAAATCTCCATACTTGAGATTAATCTGATCCGGCAGTCCTTTGCTTATATCTATTTCTGCACAGATTCTACCAAATGTGAAGAGCCCATTTTCCTTTCGAGAAGAATCTATGGCCAGGTAGCATCCTAAAGTTTCTGCAATTGCTATGAAGACTGAAATATGCCATAGATGCGCCGGAAGGTTCGGGAGCCTGACCCAAATGGGAGTCTTGGTGATAACAGCTGTAGAAGGGTCGAAGTCTGGAAACCAAGGAGTAAGAAAAAGCCTCGCCGAGCCCCAAAACCAAGGGCCTCCCGTTAAGGCCTTCTGATAATCTTCATTTCGGTCAAAAACCACAATGAAGAATCCTTTTGAACATAAGTGTATCTCGCTTTTTTTAGTCCAATTGGTATGAATCCATTTGTATAGATCTGAAGTGCGAGGCCATAGCCCATTGAATCTGCATACAAGTGCAGCTTCTACATAAAGTTGATAGCGATCATCAATTCCAGGATGGGAGAGATTGATGGAAGGAATGTCCTCTGATTTGTCTACCAGAAAAGGCTTTGGAGGCTCAAATGGATGGCCTGCTGATGAAGAAGGCTGAGAATGGGCCGCATCTTTGCGGACAGCATCTTTAAAAGAGAAAGAAGGGGCAGAGGAGGTCTGCCTGAAGGAACCCCCTCTCAAACGAAAAGTAGCTACAATGGAGGCATCCCTCTGAATGCTATAAAAAGAGAGAGGAAGGGTAGTTGTAAGTTGCTTACCCTTGTATACCAGTCTGAGGCAAGATGAGGGGATCCCTAGTCGGCCTTCAAGATTTTGCAAAAGGTCCTGCACAAGATTCGTTGCGCGTACCCATTGCATTGATGTCTTGCCCGAGAGGTTGACTTGGATCTGGAAAACAAGTGAATCTTCATGCAGATCTGGGTCAGATCTGGCTCCTGCTACCTGGCTCCATCCTTCGCAAATCTCAGAAGTGAGAGGACTGGAGCTTTGAAGGGCCTTCTCCTCCTGAATTTGCCGTAGGGGAATGAGAGAAGAAGAGGGGTACTCTGCGCGTTCTTCCTCAGCCGCTATACCTTCATTTTGATGGGGTCGGCTCGCGCGTGAAGCAGCACCGAAGCCATAGAGGGATCGGCCCTGCCTCTTGAGCGCATAGACGACATTCATGGCAGTGACATTCTTGCGCCTAGCGTGCTCAGTGTAAATGACGACATCTCTGATAACATTCTCCAGAAAGATTTTCAATACTCCCCTGGTCTCTTCATGGATGAGTCCGCTAATGTGCTTAACACTTCCTCTCTTGGCAAGACATCTGATGGCAGGCTTGGTAATGCCCTCGATGTTATCCCTCAGTACCTTCCTCTACCTCTTCGCTCCTCCCTTTCCCAAACCCTTACCTCCCTTGCCGCGGGCAAACATTGTTTAGGGTTTTGTCTTCGCCTGTTGTTCCGCTAAGAGCTCTAAATTGAGAAAAACCAAACCAAAATCACTAGTTAGGCATGTTCTTTTTTATTTTATTTTAACAAACGTGTACATCTATTATTATTGTGATTATGATATGGTACTTTTATTATGATTATGATATGGTACTTTGATGGACTATACATTAGTATTGTAACATAGCAAAATAATGTTATGGTATTAATTTTCACTATACATCTAAAAAGCCAAGTTTTTATATTCTTTGTAGTTAGATTTTGTTTTCTTTTTTTTTTGGGGTGCCAACACCATAATAACTTTTGAATTAAATAATTTTGACTCTGTATGACATAGTGAAATAAAGCATTTTAAATGCCTATTTTATAAATAAATATTATAAAATAATTGTTGAATAAATGAAATTCATAATGTATTAATGAATAAATATAAACAAATATTAGTATTGGTAAAGGAGTTGTCTATAAGTGAGAGTTTTTTGAATTTCCTAAGGATTTGTCATCTAAATTTGATGAAAAAATTTGTGTTGTTTAAACTAGTTTATTTTATTGCATATATGGATTTACCACCCAAACCCATGGGTTCTTAGATTGTGAAAAGTTCTCCTGTCAAACTTTTGATTTGATTGAATCCTTACCAAACAAATTAGATCGGAAACCCATGGAACTCTTAGATTATGAAGAGTTCACCCTTCAAACTTGTGATTTCAGTGAATCCCTACCCAAAAAATTAGATCCAAAAATAAACCAATTTTTTTTTCAAAAAATCTCACTTATAGACAATCTCATTGGTAAATCACCTTTAGAATTTTGACTCACTAAAAACTATGATGTAGTTGTTTTTGTTTCATAATTATTTTAAAATTTAAAAAAATGCATACATCATATAAGTAATTAGAATCATATCATTAACTAAACATAAGAATACAAATTTATTTTTCTTTAACAAAATCATACAAAAATAATTATATATATATATATGCAAAGAAAAAAATCTTATAAATTATAATTTCATACTTAATATTTGAAGCAATATATTTCTACGAATTGGGCACTACATTTATTGTAATAGATTCCATTTATTTTTATTAGAAAGAAATGATTCAATCGATAAAGATTTCAGTTGTCTAGTTCATTATAATAAAACTAGCATTTGGACTAAGACGCGAAAAACAACACTGGTAGGACATGCGGACCCTGAGTTCATCCCTGTTTGAGCAAAAAAGAAAGCTTATTAGGTAAGAAAGTTTTGATATCAAAAGTTTTAACATGACCCGTGTCAAAAATATGCGATATTGAAAAGTTGTGTCACAATAGAGGTGGAATCACATGAAAACATTATAAAAAGTGAATTGCATTTGCATATGATATCGATAATCGACAATTATTATAGGTGACACTATATGAATGTTGATATCGGTAATTGGGGGTCCTATGGTATCAACAATCAGTTGTTGGGGGTCCAAGCTATGTACGTTATCTTTGGAATTGAGGCAAAGTTACCACGTTTCAAAAAAAACAATCTGTGAGTTGTGATATGCAATGAAATCGCCGTGAATGGGCCACTAGTGTTAATGTGTCAGGATGGGCAATAACAAATCAACAAAGGGTTTGTCTACACAATGAAAGAAGTTGGAGCCTTTTCTCTCTCCTCCTAAAGGGACGCATGGTAGCAAAAGGCTACATTCGATAAGAGACACATGGAATACAACGATTGGATGCGTTAAGTATTTGACATTTTCAACCATTGCAAGTAATTGAGTTGTGCAATCTAGACATTATACTCCCCTATGACATTATCACCATGTTTTGTATAGAATAATATAACTTCTTTGAGAAGATCCATCTTAGGACCAATACAATTCAAATATGTGGTATAGGTTAAGTGGTTAAAACATTATAACCATATTTAGGGTGCTATGGATATTGTAATGTATAGATAAGATAATGGTATATGTATAATGGGTACCCCAATAGTATACTTGCTACAACATTAAAATAGCTAAAGTGCACATGTCATTTACTGTATGTACTTGTATAATTTCTACAACCCTAAACATGAATCTCTCCAACAATATTATACACAATTAGTATGAGAATTTTTAAAAGAATTGGGATAGTTGATTATTTAAAAAAAAATGTTTCCTTTAAATTCCATTAAAAATACAACTTTACAAAAAGGGCATGCCACAATAATAGACATCCGCAAGCACAAGCAGGGAAAAATACTTAACAGCTAGAAACACGATTATTGATAAGGGCGTCCCTAAATGAAGTCATTGTAAACCACAAACCATCCCTTTATTAAACATCAACACCACGCAAGGGAGAAACATGGGTGTAAAGAGAAATTGTCCCCCATAATCTATTGATATAGTATGTAGAGAAGGCACACTCTCGAGGCTACAAAAAATAAGAGAACCATGCTTTACAAGGGGATCACAAAACAAAAAAGCCAACATAAAACTGACATGAGCTTTTGGAGTGCCTCCTTGATGCCTATACTGACGTTGTTTCATTACTAGCTAATGATCTTGTTTATGGGGTTTGTGCAATAATTGATCAGGAGGAAGAGCCTGGCTGCCTTTGTCGGAATCCCATATTGGTGAGTTGTTAGTATAGATATTCCCTAATGCAGAGGGACCTTCAAAAAAATGAGTTAGGGTTTCAATTCCAAGCACTTGGAAGGTTGTTGTCAGCTACTATAAATATTCCTTTGTGTTGAGTAGGTAAACCCTCTCTACGGACATAGACGATCCCTCTAGCCCAATGAGTGGGTCTAGAAACAAAAAAGACAATCTATAAGACACTTTCCTAGATTACAATCGAAATAAGAGAAGAGGAAGGAGACCTACCTCGCTTTGAATGTATAATGCACTCCTTTGTTGAAGATCTTGATCACTTGCTCCTCAGGCTCAATCCTTGATGCTCATAGTGTTTGCTAAGGTTGTTCTTAGTGGGCTTAGCCTTTCTCGGGACAACCACATAGTCTTGTCTTATGATATCCTTACTAGCATCCAGTAAGTCCCTTATCCCGAATTCAATGTGATAGATAATGTCTTCCACTAGGATTTTTCTAGGAGCAAGGGCGAAATTCGAACCTTTCTCTAAAAGACTATAAACAGGAGGATCAAAAGAAAATATGGAAAGATTAACAACTCTATTATTAAAAGGTGTGAAAGAAATTTTATTTTTATTATT
>APFE031574819.1:128583-160497 GCA_000404065.3 Pinus taeda | reverse complement strand
TTATTATTATTATTATTATTAATCACAATTTTGTTGTTACTATTGCGATGATCCAAGATATTAGAGTTAAAAGGAGAGGAATGAGACAAGGAGATCAAATGGGAAGAATGGGCTAATAGGCATGGTGGAAAGAGGTTAACAGAAGAAGGGTGGTCATCTAAGGCACAGTAGGAGATGGAATAAATCAATATCCCAGTATTAGTGTTCGAAGCCAACCATTGATTGGAGGGATCCGTGACAGATTGATCACCAGGACAAGCCAGATTCAAAGAATCTAGCTCTCTATATTATGAAATTTTGCTTCTCGTTCCTCCTCTCTCATCCATTCATCTGGAGCATCCAAAGTTATCCAACAATGTAGATTGTTCTCATTCCACTCATTCTGGACATTGCTCCTTTTCTGTCCCCTCCAACCAAGGTTCAACTTCGAATATTGCTCACAATCCTTTATGCTCGCCTCCATCCAATGAATCGTCATTAGTTGGTCAATCCTCTTATGATAACCCTCCTTTCCAAGTATTCCTGTCACTATTATCCAATCCTAGATCCCCCTCAACGCATCCTGTAATCTCAAACAATGAGGCATGCTCGCCTATTAATTATACCCAATCAACCTTGTGTTATTTCAATCCAGCTTGCCCTAGTGATCAATTCGTCACAAATCCCTCTAATCAATGGTTGGCTTTGAACATTGGTCCTAGGCTCTTGCTTTATTTTGTCTCCTATTGCGCCTTATGTCATCCCCCTTCTTCCATTAACCCCTTTCCTCCATGCATGTCAACCTATTCTTCCCATTTGGGCTCCTCATCTCATTCCTCTCCTTTTAATTCTAATATCTTGGATTATCACAATAGTAACAACAACACTGTAATTAATAATAATAATAATCTCTTTTATAATAACATTAACAATAACAATAACAACAACAACAACAACAATAATAATATCTTATCTATTGATTCTAACCAAAATATTAATAATAAAAATAAAATTTCTTTCACCCCTTTTAATAATAGAGTTGTTAATCTTTCTAGCTTTTCTTTTGATCCTCCTGTTTATAGACTTTTAGATAAAGGTTTAAATTTTTGCCTTGCTCCTAGAAAAATCCTAGTTGAAGAGATTATCTATGACATTAAATTCAGAATAAGGGACTTACTAGATGCTACTAAGGATATCATAAGACAAGACAGTGTGGTTTCCTGAGAAAGGCTAAACCCTGTAAGAACAACCTTAGAAAACTTGAGTTTGAGGCTCTCAAAGCTTTGAACAAGAACAAGGACATCGTTGTTCTTAAACCTGACAAAAGGTCAAGAGATTTTGTTATCTTAGATAAGGATGATTACCAAAGAAAAATGTTAGATCACCTTTATAATAGAAGAAGCTACAAAAATCTTAATAAGAATCCCTTAAATAAGATTTCTAAAACAATCGCTCTATCCATAAAATCTAGTAGAATTGTTAGCTCCCTTAGCCATAAGTTGTTTGACAGTGGCCCTCTCACTCCTAGGATTTATGGTATTCCAAACATCCATAAGGAAGGGGCTCCCTTGCGTCCCATTGTCAACACCATTAGAGGGTCGACATATCATCTTGCTAAGTTTTTAGCTAATAAGCTAAAACCTCTTGTTGGTTGGACCAAATCCTTTGTCAAAGATTCATCTTCATTTGTCAACGAATTAAAGGGTATAAGGTTGTATCCAGGTGATAATTTGGTGAGTTTCGATGTGGTCTCCTTATAGACTAATATCCATGTTAATGAAGCCATTGAAGTAATCAAGTGCATTATAAATCCAGATACAATTTATTTGGTTTAAATATGTCTTACTTCTACTTTCTTCAGTTTTGAAGGTGAATTTTATGGACAAACTTCTGGCGTTGCCATGGGTTCCCCCCTTCCCTAGTAGTTTCTAATCTGTTCATGGAGGAGTTTGAATCTAAGCCCTTTTCCTAAACTCTATTTCAACCTAAGCTTTGGAAAAGGTTTGTGGATGACACTTGTGTCGTTTGGTCTTTTGGTCGGGAAAAGTTGGAGCTCTTTTTCTAGCATCTTAACAATCAATCTAGTTCCATAAAATTTACTATGGAATGTGAAATTGATGGAATCCTATCTTTCCTTGATGTTCTTATTTTAGAAAGAGATGATGGTTCTTTCTCCTACCAGGTTTTTCGAAAGAAAACTCACACTGAACAATATCTTCATTCTAGTTCACATCATTTCCCTGCTCAAAAGCTAAGTGTTCTCAACACCTTAGCCACTCGAGTGTTATGAGTTTATGATGAAAACCAACTTAATGATGAAAAAAACCATCTCCTTAATTTTTTTAATAAGAATGGTTATAGTAGGCGCTAATGTCTTAGAGCCTTCCTTAAGGCTGAAAAAGGTTATATGATTAAAAAATATCTTAAAGTTTAGTTTTTGGGGGTGCATATTCCATTTATCCAAGAAACCACTAATAATATTTCTAATATCTTGAAGAAGCATAAGGTTCCTTCGACACTCCCTAAGATCAATGAAGGACCCTGTGAACCCTAAAGATCGAAAATGTGCTTATGTCCTCCAATGCTCCCGTGGGACTCTGTACATTGGTGAAACTGTCCACTCAATTAATCAAAGGATTCATGAGCACACAACTTGTTGGTGTCCAAGTATGAATCATGCAATTCACTCAACCACATTTAATTTTCAACCCGAGGTTCTACAATTTGTTTCAAGGCTATCGTGCATTGTATATACAGGCCATAGTTTCCCAACCAAGCATTGAACATTAACTATAAATTCATAAATCTGTTACAACAAGCAATACTGTAACAACAAATAAGAGTAACAACAAGTAATAACTATAACAACAATAAGGACTCATAACAACACACTGATAAACATTCAAAACAATAATAAACTTATGTAAATAAACCTAACATACATCTAATCCAGGAGCACACGGTCAGGAGGGTGGGCTGAACTCCCTGATCAAGGTTGTGGCCAGATCAATGAATCATGATATGTTGAGAAGATCAACTTGTCATTAATAAAAAAAATATTACAAGTATGTTGTTATAGACTCAAAGTTAAAGTATTTCTCATGTAACCTTAATGACTCTTAACAGCCATATCTTTCACAGCCCACAACTCTTCTTTATACAATTTGTCAATAATACAACTCCTAGAATTACGACAATGTCTACCCTTAATTACATGGTGGTTTTCAGAATGGAATGTAAATTTAAAATACAGAAGTGTGTCAATCGAAAGATTGATTCATTGTTGCAGACATTATTTAAGGATAACGTTGTCATCTTTGATAGCATTGTTCAGTGAAACAAGGTCCTGGTCATTCTCCCTTTAAATATGTAGAAATAACTGAATTAACAAGCCACTTAGGTAATAATCCCCTACGACTACACTTCATTAACCAATAATCCATAAAGACATGACGAGATGTATACTTGTGCATTTTAAGATATCGATTAACCACTATTGGCATGAAATGGATAAAAAAATAGGGTAAAAGGGTGAGTAAAAGTATGCAAATCTAGCCACCAACATCTCCCCCCAACTGGCCTTACTGCACATCCTCATGCAGTTCGTCACCTGCGCAAGTCTGGGTTAGAGTTGCGATGATCAGCGTGAAGCTGTGCAAGATCGTATTTTGCAGGCATCTTTGTTCCTGGGGGCTTATACCCATCTATTTGGATGACTTCTTTATACCATTCCTCACTTATCTCATAAGCTGGAGCATACTGATCAGCTAGAAGCCAGATGATGGGAAATAGAAACCTCAAACCCATCCATTTGACCCCACGAAGTCGCATGCACGCAGTATATCGAGGTACCTTGTTTAGAGCCTGAGTAAAATTGCGGGCCCCCAAAAGGCTCATGTATCTTGATAGCTGATGACGAGAGCATCCATCATTTATGGTAGTTGTCTCGGGCCTCCTCCTAACAAGTGAAGATTTCTGAGTTTCCAACATCTGTTATTTTCGTCCCTCGATCCCCAAGAGGGTTTCGTGTCTATTGTAAACATTCACAGACTGAAAATTCTCCATCTAAATGACAAGTGGACTATTTGCCTCTTTTTTTTCAAACGTATCAAAGGCATTTTTCCATTTAACCTAGTTGACTGTGTAGGAGGTAAAGGCTCTTAGTTGAATGTCTCCTACATATGGAACTGGGTTAAATGATTGATTATTGCCCAAGAAGTAGTCATGCATGTACAACTCGCACATCAAATGTTGATCCAAAATATTGTGGCATCTCATGATGTGCATAAACTGCATTGAATCTTCCATATCATGATTGAGCTCCTTGAGAACACTTTCTAAACAAAATAATATATATTGTTCATGGAGGAACAAGGCGTATCTATGAGTAGGGGGGTGGAAATGCATTTACTGTTGTGCCAAGGTAAACATCTCTTCCTTTATCGGCCTTTAATAGCTTCACATGTTCTTCTAGTCCCTTAATTCGCTTCTGTTGTTTCTCTTGCTTCCACTTTTCTTTTTCTATATGTTCTATGTAGTCAGAGACTATTTTCATAGCTTTCTCATGAGTTTTCCTTGTTCATTCTTGGTGTGCTTCTAAAGTATTGGTCCCTCATTCAAAGCGAGATGTTGTAGCTAGCCACTTCTGAGTTTTTGCAAAAATGACTCTGTCTGTGTAGCCGTTGAAGTTGTTGGCCTGTCTTCAATCTGTGTTGCCACTGAAACAGTTTTAGGTCGGGTCTCCACAACATTTTTCTTGTTCTTTCTCACTTTTCTTTGTTAGCACTGCAATCATTTCCTTAGTTTCATGATTTTTATTTTCAACTGCATGTTCTCTCTGAATTGTCAATGATATCATTCATTAAGAGGGGGTCTCCTTCTAGCACATTGCTTGATAAACTCTTGTTTCAAAACTACTTCTTCCACAGGTCTCAGAGCTGGTCCAAGGCCTAATGGGTTGATGTTGACCAATCGGTTCTTGTTTTACTTTGATTTCTTCCATTTGTTCCTCGACTTGGTGAACAGTCTTGTCATCTCCTTCTTTAGGTCTCAGGACCTCTACGTCTTCCCTCTGTGCTTCTGGATCCATTGCAGGGTCTTGTGGGGTAGTACCTTTGACACCCTCCTCTTGTAGTTTCTCTGTTGCCGAACCATCCTCTTCCACCTGTACAAGAATAGTTCCTAGCCCTTGCGGGTTGGTTTTGTCAGCAACATCCTCTTCCATTTGCTCAGGAATGGTTTCTAACCCTTGCAAGTTACTCTAATTAGCAGTGTCCTCTCCCATCTACTCAGGAATGGTTTCTAACCCTTGCATGTTAGCCTTATCTACAACATTCTCCTCCATCTACTCAAGAGTAATTTCTAACCTTTGCAGGTTAGTCTAATCAGCACCATCTTCCTCCATCTTCTCAGGAACAGTTTCTAACCCTTGGGGGTTAGTCTAATCAACAACATCCTCTCCCTTCTTCTGAGGAATAATTTTTGTAGAAGTAATATGGTCCATAGCTTCTTCATTTTGTCCTTCGATCAACACTAGTTCTTGTGTGGCAGTGCTGACCTACAACCCTTCAATTTTCTCAATTCCTTCACCAATTGACACTGGTTTTTGAATAACCGTGTCGATAATGGTTCCCTTAGCTTTCCCAACAAATTTTAGGATCAGGGGAGAAGCTTATTCTTTATCCATGTGTCTAGAGGGTCGGGTTTTCCTTGCCCCTCTTGGAAAAGATGAAAGAAAAGGAGAACAAGTAATAATTTCATCATTTTCATTCTCTCAATGCCTACTGACGCAGGCCCTCCTTCCTATTCTTCTATGTCCATCGACTATTCTATGATCCCTTTTTCTCTTCCTATCTGTGCTTCTTCCACGTTGTCCTTCTTCCCAACAACTAACAATGTCTCTTGTGGAGTGGTCTTGACTACAGCCCATGTTTCCCCCAAAGGTTCCACATTCATTTGAATAGGTGGTGCTAGTTCATGTGTGATAGAATCACCTACATTTTCAATCACACGTTCTTCAACTGTTTGAAAAGGTGGTGTTGGTCCTTGTGTGTTAGCACCACCTACATTTCTGACCAGAATTTCTTTAATTTCTTGGACAAGTGTTGTTGGTTCTTGTGTAACAACACCACCTACATTCTCAACCAAGAGTTCTTAAATTGTTTGGATATGTGATGATGTTCCTTGTGTGTTAGCACAACCTGTAATTGCATCCAAGGGTGGTGATTCTCCTCCTAGATTGTCAGTCAACGTTGTTTATTGTGGAGCAGCATCAACTGCACCCTCTTCTATCTCCATTTCATATATCTCTGTTGGGCCAATAGGCGACGCTGGACCATCATCGTCTATGGCCTATTCTTCCACTTCTACATCTTCTTCCTCTTCTTGTGTAGGTAGCATACCCACAAGTTATTCCTTCGCCAACTCGGTGAATTGTGGCCAAGCCACAGAGGTTCGAAACATAGAATGCAACACCAATAATCTAACGAAACCATGATTTGTGAGAACCACTAATGGTTGTCAAGACCGTCAGGCAGATTACATCATTAAGTGGAGGTTGCTCCATAGGAAGTATGGCATGTCTAAAGCATGAACCTACGCATGTCGAGAATGAAGGCATGCAAGGAGTTTGAAATGATACTTAAACAATGTAGAGAAATGACCTTCGCAGGTAAGATACCTCATAAAAAATATGCCACCTCACCCCATGGATATGGTAGAGATTTAAAATCATACCCTCTTCCTTTTTGGATTGTTGTCTCCGTCGCCTGCAAAAATAGTTCCAGAAACTCCAGCAGAGGAGACTTCTGAGAGAACCATTTTTTACCTTCTCGCTGTAATCCATTGGAAATTGAAATAATGTCCTCCGTGACGGAAATATCCATCCCACAGACTCTAGAATGATTTCTTTCCAAGTTTAACGCAAATTCCACTCTGATGGCTTCATCAAATCCTTGTAGCCTCTCAAAATACACATGCCACCCTTCATCCAAGAAGACTTCACAAACATCTACATTGTGTCAAACCTACTCTATACTCTTTGGTTCGTGTTTCGCAGCATGTCCACCCATTCTGCAATGGCTCTGTAACAACACTTTGGAGTAACAGCAAACTGTCAAGAAGGAGTGTCAGCAAGTACATTTGCAGTGAGATCTGTGATAGCGATCGGGTGCAGTGAGAGTGAAAACTGGAAAGATAACGATGAAATATTGAAAAATCATGGTGGATAATAGAAGATAATAATGGTAATTACTTCACGGCATTGGAAAGGACCATTCATTAGTACAAAAATACTAACTTCAAGTCCCAATGCATGTGGTTATCGTGCGAAGTATGGTGGAAAATCATGGAGTGAATGTGCTTGGAACAAGGTTTAATAAAAAGAAAAATAATTCATTATTATAGCATATTTTCATATCGAACTAAGGGATGTATGTCCGCAGTCATATCAAGTCATGTCACATTAATTATTAATCAAATCCAAAAATTCAATCGGGGACGTACTTGGCGACTTACCTTGATGGACTAATAGTAGCAAGGGAGTAACAACATCAGAGCAAGTAACAACACCCGAGGAGTAACAACATCAAATAAGTAACAATAGCCGAGGAGTAATAGCACTGTTTGAACACTTAGTTGAAATCACGACGAAGTAACAGCACCGGTGAAGTAACAACACTGGAGGAGTAATAAAACCGAAGGAGTAACAACATCAGAGGAGTAACAACGCCTGAATACTTAGACAAAATCATGAGGGAGTAACAACACCGATCGAGTAACAACATCGTAGGAATAACAACACTAGTGAAGTACTTAGACAAAATTTCCATCACCAGAGTTACAACATCGTAGGAATAACAACACTAGTGAAGTACTTAGACAAAATTTCCATCACCAGAGTAACAACACTGAATAATAATAACACCAGTGAAGTACTTAGACAAAATTGCCATCAAAGTAGCAGCACTGGAGGAGTAATAGCGTGAGTGACGTACTTGCAAGAAAAAGTTCGATAGAGTAGTAACAACATTTTATTACACACACACACACACACACACAAACACACACACACACATATATATATATCAGGGGTGCAGAGGAGGAATTCCCTACACTAATAAATTCAAAACTAGAGTTATCAGAGAGATATTTAATAAAGGAGTCTCTTGAGGCTGTACGGTGATATAATATGAGGCGATGTCCAATCACAATCAAAGGAGTATGTGTCTAATCAATTGTGATAATTCTAGCAGTCCCATTTTCGAACACCATGTCAACTTCATATGGTCCCAACCACTTGACCTGTCCACTTAAGTGAAAAATGTCTCCCACAGGGGCCATCATGAACATATTTCAGGACATCATAGATGACATCTCCACTTATGCAATGCTAGATTTGTTGATCAGATCCTCTGTAAAAGAGATTTCCTTCTATCAATGAATTACGAGCACTATGATGGATATTCCTTTGTTGTTCTCTGTAAGATAAGTGTTGAGGCACCTTTCCTGTAGCAATAAAGTTAGAAATATGTGCATACCACAAAGTGTGAGTAGAAATTTCAAAAAGATGTTCATCTGGAAAAATATCCTCTACGAGTGTACCTTCAGCACTTGTATCCATCCTAGACAGGAAATCTGCGACTACATTATCCTTCCCTGGTTTGTCTACAATGGTAATATCAAACTCTTGAATTAATAGTAACCATATTGTAACGTGACAAGGGGTTATTGGTTTGTTCATCATATACTGATAGTTGTATGATCAGTGTGCACGAAAGTAGGATACCCTGTGATATAATGTCGAAAATTATAACAGCATACATGACAACCAAGAACTCCTTTTCAATTACCGTATAATTTAATTTAGCAGGGGTCAAATTCTTCCTAGCATAGTAAATTGCATACAGCTTCTTTTCCACCTGTTGCCCCCAAACAACCCCTATTTTTGTTTGAGAAGCATCAATAGAGATGTGAAATGGGTGTTTCCAGTCAGGAATGCGTAATATCAAAGCCTTGTAGACTAGTTCTTTGATTTCTACAAAAGTTTCTTCACATTCATTTGTCCACACAAATTCTGCATCTTTAGGTAACGATTGAAAAAGTGGGAATGCTATTTTAGAAAAAAATTCAATGAAATTCCTACAATAGCCATCATAACCAATAAATTTGCGTACCTATGTCAGTGTCTTAGGTGTAGGAAATTTTAAAATTACCTCTACCTTTGCAAGATCAACTCAAATTCTTGCATCTGAAAGCAAGTTTCCCAACACTATCCCTTCTTTCATCATCATATGACATTTGACTGTACTTAGAGAAACATGTGTTTTCTTGCATATTTCAAGTTCTTTCTCTAAGTTTTTCAAAGCTTCTGTAAAGGAATCCCCATATGCGGTAAAGTCGTCCATGTAAATCTCAACACTATCATTAACTAGATTAGAGAAAATTCCTAATATTTCCCTTTGAAAGGTAGTAGGTGCATTACAAAGGCCAAATGGAATGACTCGGTAGCCCAAGGTTCCCCAAGGGCATGTGAAGGGTGTTTTTTCCTGATCCTTAGGAGCTATTTTTATTTGATAAATCCGTCCATAAAGGAGAAAAACTCCTTCCCGGCTAATGTATCAAGAACTTGGTTAATAAAGGGTAAGGGAAAATGGTCTTTTTGAGTTTCTTTGTTTAGTTCTCTATAATCAATGCAGATCCACCACTTGCCATTCTTCTTAGGAACAATGACTGGCAGGGAAACCCATTGACTGTTTGATATCAAATAAATAAAACCAACATCTAATAGCTTCTACAATTCATATTTGAACATGTTTTTTAAGGCAGGGTTCATTCTTCTTTGTGGCTACCTAATAGGTCGATCATTCTTCTTTGTGGCTACCTAATAGGTCGACATTCCTCTTTAATGTATATATGATGATTACATAAATCAACAGTGATGCCTTTCATATCGGTATACTCCCAAGAAAAAGCTTCTTTATGCTCATGAAGGACTTTTAGCAGTTGTTCGGATTGGGAGTGGGAAAGGCCGGGATTAATATTCAATGTTTTGCCTAGTTCAATTTCTACAAGAATACTATTATGAGGTACAATTTTAGGAATGTTTTCTATTTTTGTCTTTGGTTCAATATCTTCCTCAACATTTTAGCTCATGACAGTTTCTAACAACTGACGGGTTGAATAAAAAACAAATTCAGGATTGCTGAGAAAGGTGTTAATGGCATCATCCTCGATTTCATCCTTAAAACAAAGAGCCTCGCTGATGGTAAGGACGGTTCTAATTTATTCATCTTCAGATTCAGGCTCTTTGGTAGGTAGAGAGTTTTGAATCAAGGTAAATCTGGGTTTATTTGATGAACTTGGTTCTGCTGGTGGGTAAAGGATAAGGTTCTTTGTAACTTCCTCATTGGATATTACCATGTTTCCAGCCTGATACCCAATGTAAGCATCTGCGGTTGTGAGCCAAGGTCTTCCTAAAATCAAAGGGTGCCCACCAACTGGGGATTAGGTATGTAAAACCAAAAGGTCAATGAGGTGTTGTCATGAGTCTACCGAAATAGTGGTATCTTCCAACTTCCCTACCAGTCTAATAGTAGACCGATCTGCCAATTATAGGATGGTGGGAGTTGGTTTAAGGTTCCACAAACCCAAGGTACTCACAGTTGCAGAGGTTATAACATTAATCGTTTCCCCCAAATCTACCAGTACATTTGGAATAACCACCCCATTAATCTACACTATCAGAATCAGATTCCCAGGATCCCCGCATTTGACAGGTATAAATTTCCCTGACATTATATCTAATAATTTACCCATGAAACGAATAGTAATTGGGTCCTTTGGTTTTCTGCCATGTTTCTTAGAACAATATTCTTTAATTATCTTATCATAAATTAGTATGTCCTTCATAGCCCAAAGTAACAAAATTTTGATGAATAAATTATGTAATTCTCCCAAAAAATTAAATTCAGGATGAGGACTTTGTTTTCTCAAAGATAATCTTTCAGGATAGGGTGGACCAGTTAGACACCCTCATGTAACAATAGTCTGTGAAGGGGTTTGTAACTTTATAGGAATTTGTGTTGGCTCATCCCCTATTGTTCTTTGTTCTGGTTCTGAGACTTCATCATCGGTATGCTCAACAATTATAGGTGAAGTCTGAGTATTGACCACTCGACCTGATCGAAGATTTAATTCATTACATTCCATAGTGGCAATACTATATGCAAAGAGGTTGAGTGTCTCAACTTGTTGAGCCCCTTTGTTATTTGGATTCGGATTGGGTTAAATAGGAAATTAAGGACAAAGAGGAGGATTACTAGTGGGTGCATTAGTAGGGAGTTGTAGTTGTTGTTGTGGCATAGGTTGGGAGAATTCTCTTGAAGGAGGAGGAGGAGGTCCACGCCAATTTTGGGACCATGAAGAACTTGGACTAG
This sequence comes from Pinus taeda, assembly GCA_000404065.3. NCBI lineage: Eukaryota > Viridiplantae > Streptophyta > Pinopsida > Pinales > Pinaceae > Pinus > Pinus taeda. The sequence goes on along the minus strand of APFE031574819.1, from coordinate 149,083 downwards.
ATTGAGGATACTAGAGTTTCCAGGGCATTGGGTATTGGTAAGACTACGACTAAGAAGGTTAAAAAGGTACATACTGCTGACCAAAATTCATATTATTAAAATATTGAGACCGGTATTGAGGCATACCTTGATTCATATTCGTCAGTCGTCGTTGCCATGGTTCCCTTGATCCCTTAAAAATAAAGTTGTTGTTCTTCTTCATTCGCCCCCTAAAATATTTCCATCAATCTATGAAGATACAGGCAAGTGCTCGTGGAATGACTATGTTCACATATCGCACAAGTCTCCATATAATTTAATGGACATTCCTTCAATGGGTGCTTCTTCCTGCATTGAGGGCAGAAAATATACATGGCCTTCTCTGCTTCCATCTGCTTCTGAATCACCTACAACACATCTAGCTACGATGATAATGTGCTCAAGATATCAGCTCTCAAGTTGTCTAGCAGATTCACAATTTCAGCCTTTGTAACTGCACCGTTGGATGTTTTAAAATTTCGGATTCCCTGCCTCTGTCTCACAGCCCCTCATGATCACTTGATGCATAATTCACATATGGTATCAAATTCCTCCTTTAATATATCTCATTTCTTTACTAAGTTCAATAGCTCTAGAGATTTCTCCCTCAGTGCCTTGAGAAAAATGATCTTCAAGATATTCTTATGCAAGTCACTATGGCTGCATCTCTACAAACTATATTGAAAACATTCCACAAAATCTTCAATATTCTCATCCTCTTTCCGCATAATCTTAAAAATTTCTTCCTTTATATCCCTGGATTTGTAGTAGTCTTGATAGTTCTCGAGGAAAATCGTCTTCATATCATCCCATGTAGCAATAGATTCTCCCCCCAAACCCATAAACCATATTAAAGTTGTGCCTTTCAAAGTAGCGAGAAATATCTTCAATTTCTGAGCAAAACAAATATAATCATACCCCCGACGAACAACGTCGAATTCAAAAAGGAATGTGTCCAGATCCTCAGAAGTAAGACCATGGAAATTGGGTAGTGTTGTCAAAGGAATAGGCTTCATATGTGCATCACCTATGATATCTCCAATTTGAAATTCAATTGAAGAAGTTGCAAGAGCCATGAATACTCGCCAATACTCACTTGGAATTTCAAGAGGATCTGGCTATGGTTGTTCTATAACATGCGATGGAAGTTGTTTAACAACACTCCCTTGATCAAATGGTGCCAAGAATTGCTCAAATATTCTTCCTACGAACTTGCAATATGAAGTTCCTCAAATCCTCTGCTTGCTACTTCTTCTTCCCCGAATTGCACTTCTTCTATTGGAGGAGGTTCTAGTTGTGAAACTGACCGCCCTCCATATCTTGTATGAGATCTTACCCTAGAAGCAGCTCGTGATGATGCTCTAGACTCATCCCTTGAGATGATCTCTTGGATGTAATTTTTTTTGCCCAAATCAACCCCTTTTCTTTTTGGGGGTCTCCCTCTACCCCTTTTATTAGTGTCTTTGTTCATACAATCAGGAAATAAAAGGGAAACATTCAAACAAATTAAAATCTCAAGACATGGGGCAGGATAAGGACTTCCTTCCCCGGGACGAGAGAGTGGCCCTTAATGAGAACAAAAGAAAGAAAATAAGAAAATCGCATAAGCAAGCTCAGGGCCTGAAGCAGGGTGAAAAATGAAACTTCCCTTCCTAGGACGAGAGAAAAATAATTATGAAAGAAAAATAAGGGAATCTAAAGCTCTAGACCTGGAGCAAGGTGATAAAAGCTTCCTTCCCCAAGACGAGAGAATAATCTTACAAAAACAAGAAAAGCAAGGAACCAAAAAACCAAACGATCTAACACTCAAGACCTGGACCAAGTTGTAAGCTTCCTTCCCCAGGGTGAGATATTAGTCCTATGGTCAATATTGGTTGTACTTTTGTGCCTTTGATAGCCTTCCTAACAATGGCGCCAAAATGTTGGTGTCCAAGTATGAATCATGCAATTCACCCAATCCATATTTAATTGTCAACCCGAGGTTCTACCAATTGTTTCAAGGCTATCATGCACTGTATGTGTAGGCCACATTTTCCCTACCCAACATTGAACATTAACTATAAATTCATCAATGTGTAATAGCAAGTAATACTGTAACAACAAATAAGAGTAAAAACAAGTAATAACTACAACAACAATAAGGACTCACAACAACACGCTGATAAACATTCAAAACAATAATAAACTCATGGAAATAAATCTAACACACATCTAATCCATTAGCACCTGGTCAGGAGAGTGGGCTCAACTCCCTGATCAGGGTTGCGGCAAGATCAATGAATCATGATATGCTCAGAAGATCAACTTGTCATTAATAAAAGAAATATTACAAGTATGTTGTTACATAATCAAAGTTAGAGTATTTCAACTGTAACCTTAACGACTCTTAATAGTCATAGCTTTCACAACTCCCAACTCTTCTTTATACAATTTATCAATAATACAACTTATGGAATTACGATACTATCTTCCCTTAATTACATGGTGGTAACATAACGGAATGTTAAAATATAGTAGTATGTCAATCGAAAGATTGATTCACTATTGCAACCAATATTCAAGGATAGTACTACCAGCTTTGATAACATCATTCAGTGAATCACGATCCTAGTCATTCTCCCTTTAAATCTACAGAAATATATAAATTAGCAAGCCACTTAGGTAATAATCCCCTACAACAATGCTTCATTGACCAATAATCCATAAAGACATGACGAGAGGTATACTTGTGCATTTTAAGATATCGATTAACCACTATTGGCATGAAATGGATAAAAAAAATAGGGTAGAAGGGAGAGTAAAAGTATGCAAATCTAGCCACCAACACAATTGACATCAAACATGGAAGGTCTCACTCATCCACTTTGGCAAAACATGTGAAAAAGAAAAAACATCACATCTGCATTGAAGAGGCCAAGGTCATTGCAAGATTGGTTATTTTCATCATCGTAAGATTAGGGAGGCCTTGGAAATTGAAAGGAGACCTATCAATTAGATAAACATGATGATTGGAGTATTAGCAGGTGTTGGATCCCTACCTTGTCTTCCTAAGTTTTTTATAATATATATTTTTTTAATCAGGATTTCTAGTATTCCTTTATTCATATTTATTTATTTTTATTCAATTTTTATTTATTTTTATTATTTTTATTATTATTATTTGGAATAATTAAATTTGACCTTATTATTTAATTTCATTCTTTCTATAAAGCACCTTCCTTTTGATCTAAATAATAAAATTAATTCATTATTTTGATTTGTTTATATTTATATTTATTTATTTATTAATTTATTTTTTCTTATTATTATTATTAGTTTTATTTTTTAGAATAATTAAGTTTGACCTTATTGTTATTGGATCTCTGCTTTGATTAAAATAATACTATTAATAATATTAATTTAATTCATTATTTACAACTAATTTCCAACCGTTACTTTATTTACATTAAAAATTTGAATGATAATTTTTTAGTCAAAACTAACTGTTATATTCTAACAGCTAGAAAACAGCTTTCTACATTTATTTAATTTGATGCCATGGTTTGGTTCTTCATCTTGCCCTGAAGATAAACCACACTAGATGACTCAAAATGTGTCAAATAAAAGTTTCTTATGTAATTTTTATCAAAAAATCATGTTTAAATCTTACCTCCTCCATGGTTGATGGATAAAAAGCTTTGGCTTATATCCCAATGTAAAACGTGCCACGTTGCAATCGATTTTTTCTCCATTGTACATAATTTCCAGTACTTCCTTCACGGGAAAAAAATATCTCCCATAATAATCTTTAAACAAATATATATTTATAAAAATAATAATATAAAATAATAAAATGGTAATTTTTAGAGATATTATGATTTACTTTTAATGGAATGTTCTCTGACCATACCTCGATTTGTGGTTGTATTTTTTTCCCAGAAGAAGAAAAATTAAACTTGGACTAGATTTTTATTAAAAAACCATAATGTAATTTAGTAATGTGTATGTTGATATTATATAGCTTGGCTCTGATTTGAATGTATGTGTATTAGATGTATGTGGTTTAAATAGTTCATAAAGTATTATTTCTTAAAATTATAAATTTAGTTATTTAAAAAAATTAAAATTTAATATATATTTTAGTGTATTTTAAGAAAAAAATAAAAATATGTAAATTTATTAATTAAAAGAAAAAATTATATTAATTATATAGAAAATTATATATAGTAAGTTTGGTAGGTTTTTTTTATTTTTATTAATTTTTGCAAAAATGGGAAGGATACCTCCATTATTAAAATGGTGAGATGATCTCAACCTGCCCAAAGGGAAATCAAATCTATTGGTCATATAACAATATGATAAGCCATCCAAAAACAATATAGAATTAGTGTATCTATTCAAGCTATCAATTTCTTATTTTCTTTGAACTTCAGAAAATCTAGATAACTATAAATATAATGGAAACACTAGACATACAAAAACGCATGCATATACTATAAATTAAAATAGAGGGGAACCATCAGACTATTCATCTTCTACAGAATCAACTAGGGTCGTATCTTTAGCAGTTGATCCGGGGAGTTCAAATTGCGGTATGCAAGGGATGTGGCTCTCAATGCGACTAAGGCGACCACTTTGTTGTTGTAGTTGAAACTTTAACTACTGAAAATCTTGATTGTAATCCAAGACTACCGCGACCTGCATGACTAATCCTAAGGGGATATGTTCAAATTCTTTCATCAGGTGGCTTTTCATCATCCAATACAAGTGCAATGTTTGCTTGTATTGGGAGGTGCGACCTTGGGAGTGGCCCAGGTATGGAACCAAATACTGCGATTCTTCCAAATCTGGATCGAGAATACTTGCTTTCTCATTAAGCTCAGCTTCCCATTGAGATATAAGCTGGCAGATTTGGTTGAGCCTGCATGGTATGCCCTCATTGTGTCCTCAATTATTCGAGAGGTGGGATTCCGTCCATGGGGTTTACTTAAGGAGGAACCCAAATTATAAGGTTTTGATTTAACCTGTTTACCATGACAATTGGAGCCACTAGTGGCTCTTCTTTTTCCAGCTGTTACACGATCCATGCGGTTTACTTCGAAATACCCAACTATCAAGATGCAAATACTTAATTGAAATACCAACAAGAAACCCCGAGTGAGCCGAAGTCCTAGACCCGAGAGTGGCTAGGGAATTCCCTTTGCCGGAGCACCTGTCAGTAAACATTGTTAAGAGTCACATCTTAAACAAAACTCAGAATCGTCGCCGATTACCTTTCACGGCCCTAAGAGAGAAGAACTTTCTATAGGCATGGGTCATACAATATCCATAACTATTGAAGAAAGAGAGATACCTTAAACCAATCACATGCAAAGGCCTTAATGGATTTCAACCAGAACCACAAACTCGCATATACAACTGAGATTGGATATGCTGATAGAAGAACCATGTGAGCCATGAACATCTCAAGAGCCTAACTATTAAAAACCCCATATGAATTAACAAAATTCCATAAATAATCAACCCAAGGGTAAAGAAAAGAGAACATCCATCGTACAGAGCCGAGACAACTGAACCTATATCCTAGGACCAATCCTTCCTTATCTACCTACACATCTCATATCTTCCGTCCCCTAGAACCCACAGACAGGAGAAAGGATCCATGACACCGAAGAGGAATAGAGGACCGAGTACATATCCGAGACAACTAGGTGAAGACCATGGAAAGTGAACCCAAGTTCTGCAAGGGGTTGACGTGGTCTCCTTTAAGGTTGGCTGAGCTCTCCATCGCGTTGATATCGAACTGATTCACCAATAGACAACTTACCAGAATGAACACCACAAAATTTTGGAGCATGCCGCATTGAAGCCTTATTTCCACCTTTCCTCCTCAAATTAATTACCTTGCTATGAAAATCCACCATACCATGCGAGTGGAGCATGTAGTGGGTGGCGGAGATCTACTGTAAGATCTACACACAAACCATTATGCATTGGGATTTTCAATATGTACCATCTCACACCCTGATGAAGGAGAAAAATTATAACTATATATGAAAACGACATTTTAAAAATAAATGTTTATAGTAAAGAGTGAAAGATATAAATTATGTTTCATGTAATTAAATTTTTTTTGGGCTTTTTTATTTTATTTTAACAAACGTGAACATCTATTATTATTATTTATTATTATTATGATATGATGGACTATACATTAGTATTGTAACATAGCAATATATATGTCATAATATTAATTGTAAATATACCCTAAAAAGCCAAGTTTTATATTCTTTGCAGTTAGATTTTTGTTTTCTTAATTTTTTTGTGCCCACACCTATAAAAACTTTTGAATTAAATAATTTTGAATTTGTATGAAATAGTGCAATAAAGCATTTTAAATGCATATTTTATAAATAAATATTATAAAATAATTGTTGAATAAATGAAATTCATAATGTATTAATGAATAAATATAAACAAATATTAGTATTGGTAAAGGAGTTGTCTATAAGTGAGAGTTTTTTGAATTTCCAAAGGATTTGTCATCTGAATTTGATGAAAACATTTGCGTTGAAATCTTGATTTGTGTTGTTTAAACTAGTTTTTCGATTGCATATATGGATTTACCACCCAAACCCATGGGGTTCTTAGATTGTGAAAATTTCGCCCATCAAACTTGTGATTTCATTCAATCCCTACCAGACAAATTAGATCAGAAAGCCATGAAACTCTTAGATTATGAAGAGTTCACCCTTCAAACTTGTGATTTCATTGAATCCTTACCCAGCAAATTAGATCCGAAAATAAACCAGATTTTTTTTCAAAAAATCTCACTTATAGGCAATCTCATTGGTAAATCACTTTTAGAATTTTGACTCACTAAAAACTATGATGTAGTTGTTTTTGTTTCATAATTATTTTAAAAGTAAAAAAAAAATACATACATCATATAAGTAATTAGAATCATATCATTAACTAAACATAAGAATACAAATTTATTTTTCTTTAGCAAAATCATGCAAAAATAATATTAATATCTATCTATCTATCTATCTATATATATATAATTAAAAAAAAGGCAAGGAAAACAATTCTTATAAAATTATAATTTCATACTTAATATCTGAAGCAATATTTTTCTACGAACTGGGCACTACATTTATTGCAATAGATTTTGTTTAATTTTATTAGAAAGAAATGATTCAATCAATAAAGATTTAAGTTGTCTAGTTCATTATAATCAAACTAACATTTGGACTAAGACGCACAAAGCAATGCCAATAGGACATGCGGACCCTGAGTTCATCCATGTTTGAGCCAAAAAGAGAGCTTATTAGGTAAGAGAGTTTTGATATCAGAGGTTTTAACATGACACGTGTCAAAAATATGCAATATTGAAAAGTTTCGTCACAACGGAGGCAAAATCACATGAAAACATTATAAAAAAAATGAATCGCATCTGCATTTGATATCGACGATTGACGATTATTAGAAGTGACACTATATGAACGTCGATATCGGTAATTGGGGGTCCTATGATATCAACAATCAATTGTTGGGGTCCAAGCTATGTACGTTATCTTTGGAATTGAGGCAAAGTTACCACGTTTCAAAAACGACAATCTGCGAATTGTGATATGCGATGAAATCGTTATTATTGAGCCACTAGTGTTAATGTGTCGGGATTAGCGATAACAAATCAACAAAGGATTTATCTGCACAATGAAATAAGTTGGAGCCTTTTCTCTCTCCTCCCAAAGGGATGCATGGTAACAAAGGGCTACATCCGATAAGAGACACATGGAAAAAAACGACTAGATGCGTTAAGTATTTGACATTTTCAACCATTGCAAGTAATTGAGTTATGCAATCTAGACATTATACTCCCCTATGACATTATCACCATGTTTTGTATAGAATAATATAACTTCTTTGAGAAGATCCATCTTAGGACCAATATAATTTAAATATGTGGTATAGGTTAAGTGGTTAAAACATTATAACCATCTTTAGGGTGCTATAGATATTGTAATGTATATATAAGATAATGGTATATGTATAGTGGGTACCCCAATAGTATACTTGCTACAATATTAAAATAGCTAAAATGCACGTGTCAATTACTGTATGTACTTGTATAATTTCTACAACCCTAAACATGAATCTCTCCAACAATATTATACACAATTAGTATGAGATTTTTTAAAAGAATGGGGATAGTTGATTATTTAAAAGAAAAATGTTTCCTTTAAGTTCCATTAAAAATACAACATTACAAAAAAGGCATGCCACAATAATAGACATCCGCAAGCACAAGCAGGGAAAAAAACTTAAAAGCTAGAAACACGATTATTGATAAGGGCATCCCTAAATGAAGTTATAAATCACAAACCGTCCATTTATAGAACATCAACACCACACAAGGGAGCAACATGGGTGTAAAGAGAAATTGTCCCCAAAAACCTATTGATATAGTATGTAGGGAAGGCACACTCTCGAGGCTACAACAAATAAGAGAGCCACCCTTTACAAGGGGGATCACAAAACAAAAAAGCCAACATAAAACTGACATGAGCTGTTGGAGTGCCTCCTTGATGCCTATGCTGACGTTGTTTCATTACTAGCTAATGATCTTGTTTATGGAGTTTGTGCAATAATTGATGAGGAGGAAGAGCCCGACTGCCTTTGTCGACATCCCATATTGGTGAGTTGTTAGTATAGATATTCCCTAATGCAGAGGGACATTCAAAAAAATGAGTTAGGGTTTCAAGTCCAAGCACTTGGAAGGTTGTTGTCAACTACTATAAAATATTCCTTTGTGTTGAGTAGGTAAACCCTCTCTGCAGACATAGACGATCCCTCTAGCCCAATGAGTGGGTCTAGAAACAAAAAAGACAACCTACAAGACACTTTCCTAGATTACAATCGAAATAAGAGAAGAGTAAGGAGACCTACCTCGCTTTGATGCTATAATGCACTCCTTTGTTGAAGATCTTGATCACTTGCTCCTCAGGCTCAATCTTGTTGCTCATAGCATTTCAATACCTGCATAAGAGGCCAACGACATGACAAAGCATAAAAGTGCAACAAACATAATCAAATGTAATACACTTAACAGATCATGGAGCATGAAGATAAATGAAGCATTGACACAAGAATTTATGGAAAGTGAACCAATAGTTGTGTCTATTAATAAAGAAAATAGGAAGCATAAAAACCATGCCTTGATGTTAGTATCCCTCCTTGAGTGAATGTCCAAGTCCAAGCTCAAGCTCTCCAAGAACTCCTTCTCCAAGCCAAAGTGAATAGGATGTAGACACTATCTCAACATAAGGGTGTAAATAATCAGAGACCAACCATTTTGGAATGGAGGTGGATGAATTTATAGGCAGGGAGAGGGAGTTAGAATCTCACCAAAGATTAGGGAAGGTCCTCATCTCAAGAAGGAAACCCATAGGGATAATATCAAAGGGTAATATTGGGAGACTTTGATCACGTCCACAATGAACATCATCTAGCTCATCATTCTGGAAGCCTCTAGATCACAAAGCTTCTCATCCACTTTGGGAAAAAATTCCTTTTATGGTTTAGCACGAGTATCCTGGCAAAAGCCACACTAGTAGAACAAGGCTCATATGGTGCAACCTGCCATCAACACAAGAGGGTGGTGTTACAGTCGTGCTGACCCAGAAATTACGGTTTTGAACTCATTTTTCTCAAGAAAGGCTCAAGGAAACTTTTCATTAATTCTTCAGGGAGGATCTAGACTACATATCAGGATGCGTACACTGCATAGTTGTCAAGGTTTTGGCACTCTGGGTTATGACACAGAGAAGTGCAGGAGGTGTGACAAAATGATTATTTGATGATTTTTGAAGAACACCTCTGGGAGGTGGTCAAATAACATAGTCATTACTAGGTCTCTCAATATGAAGAGGACCATAACTGGGTGGAATAAAAGTAGAAGGTGTATCAGTGGCTTCCTTTTCCATTGTCTTCTTTTGAGGAGTTTGATAATCTTTCAACCAGGTGGCAACAAAAATAGGCACTATTCCACTCATGTAAACCTGAGAACTTGAAGAGGTAGATGATTGTGGTTGTCCTACCAATTGGGTCTTTTGTGATGGAAATGACTCTTTTAGTACAACCAGTGTCCCTTGAGTTCCTTTCAATAAGAGACTAACTTCTGCACATTGAGGAAAATCCTTGGTATAGTGATGTTCCTCACAAATGAGGCAAGGATACTTAGGCTTACATTTGGAGAAATCATCAACAAATGACTTAGGAGGATCTTATTTTGGGGTACATATTTTTATTTTCCTTTACCCTTATTTTTACCTTTTGAGGCTTTATCTACCATGGTAGACTAAATGAAATTAACCTTAGAGGTTTTACCAGGATTCGAAGAGGGTCTCAAAGGAGGATTGGATGCAGTATTCGAAACGGTTTTTTTCTTCGAAGAAACTTTATTGGAAGTTTGAGACACGGATCCAATAATACCATTGACAGGTAGTACGTCTAGAAATTTAGAAGATGGTGGATTCGTAGATGGCCTCAGAGCATCAAGTAAGAGATCACATAACATGCCATATTGGGAATATACCAAATCTAAATATTGGGCACAAGCAATGGATTGATCTTCTGTAACACAACCTCCATTGCTATGTTTGCATCAATTTTGTTAACCAATTATTTGGTAAACCATTCAGTTAACAACTCACCAGGTATTTCAAACTTGATGAGGCAACACTGACATCTCCATTCATGGATGTGATCAGAGATGTCTGTAGCAATATCCTGTTTAAGAGATGTAAGCAAATGGGTACCAGTTTCATAACGAACCTGTAACTAGAAGTGAGTGAGGAAGGCCATGGCCAAAGAATTGAAGTTTGAATAGGCACCTTGAGGCAACTTGATGTACCATTTCATAGCGGCACCCAACAAGTTTCGTTGAAAGAGACATAAATAAACAGAGTCGCCAACCCAGGAATTGGATGAGCACCATAAGTGGTAGGTCATAACGTGGGCCTAGGGGTCTTCTTTAGCTTTTCCTTCGAATTTTGGGCAATCTATAGGAATCTTAGTGGGAACCAGAGGCCAATAAGGTGAATGAAGTAGTGGATCATTAGTGAGCCTTGACACATCCAACAGTTCCAACGTGGCTAGAAATGGAATTGTGAGTTGAAAGGCATGGGAGGCCTTTGATAAGGCCGAGTTTGCGGATTCCATCCTTGTTAGTATGGGTTTTGCCACCAAAGTTGTGGATTTTGATAATAAGGAGCTTGATATTTCCCCCACTGAGGGGTACCCTGACCATAAGATGGATTCTTCCCCCACAAAGGTGTGTTTTGACCAGGGTAAGGTTGATACTGACCTGCCATAGGCCATTGAGAACCATAAGGTGGATAAAAATTTTGTGTGGCATATGGATTATAAGGTTTCTCTTGCAACTACTGGCCCTGGTGATAAAATTGTCGACCCTGCTGCTTCAGGGGTTGACCTTGTGGCTGGAAGGGTTGACCTTGTTTCTGCAAGGGTTGACCATGTTGATATAAAGGTTGATTTGCTTGTTGGACAAACTTCCCTTATTGTTGCAAATTTTTTTGAAACTACTTCAAAAGTTTCCCCTGCTGCTGTAAAGGTCTCCCTTGCTATTGTAAAGGCTTTTGTTGAACAATCCCTTGAGGAATTCCTTGTTGGTACTGATAAGTTCCAATTGGGAATTGACCATATGCACTGGAAATGAGATTTTGACCAGCTTGCCTATGAAGACCTACTTGTGGAATATAAGGTCAATTTTGAAGTGCTTGTGAACCATACAGAACATAATATTGTTGGTGGGGTATCTAAGCCGAATAAGGCTATTGATACTGGATATTACTTGTTCCAGCTAGAATAGATGATCCAGCAGGATTAGGAATACCACTAACAGTTTGACCCACTCCAACCATGTGAGGTTTTGATCCACTCACATGGGTTCCACTTGAGATAAGAGGGATATTTGGAAATTCCCCCCCATGCCGCGAATGAGGTGGTGGCACATTTTTTCCACTTGATGGCGGAATTGAGGAACTTATAGACATATTAACTAGAACTATCAGTTGCACCAGGATTGTAGGTTGGAATGAAACTAACGATTGTGACGTAATAGTCGGTTGAATCAAAATTGAAGTAACGATAGTTTTCATAGGGATATGAGAGGTCACCTTAGGAAAAAATGAACCATAATTAGTCATAGCATTCGATGACCAAATTGGATTTTGGTATAAAGAAGAAGCACTAAGAGTTCTTGAAACTAGTTGCCAAGGTTGTATAACCAAGTGGAATCATAGGCCCATTATTTTCAGGAGGTGGTGGAGATGGAACACTTCCTACATAAGGAAAACCTTCTAGTGGAAAGTCATATTCATAATCATTATCAACAATAGGAGAGTGAGTAGCTGAGACTTCCAGAGGACCTCAAGGAGAGGTTGGAAACTCACCTTCTAATTCCATAGGTAGAAACCGTTAGCGAGGGGGAATCTGAGATGATGGAGATAGCTCCAAAGGTGCACCAGGGGTATCATATGGACTATATGGTTATTGAGGAGATACCACCACTACATCAAAAAGTGTATTCATAGGGAATAAAAAAAACCTTTGTGGACTCTCAGGGGTTTTTGGATCAGACTCCTGAGATGACGATGAGTCTCGAGGTGGGGGATGAGAATAAAGGGGTTGGATACTTGGGACAATTCCAAGTTCAAGACCTTAAGCTTCAAGTGACTGTGAAATTTTAGGACGAACTCCCTGTGATGACCCTTCAGTATCAGATGATGAAGGGGAATGGTGAGGTGAACACAGTGGTTCAACCATGATGATTTTCTCTCAAAAGAAAAAGGAGAAGAGATGATTCCGGTGAGGGCTTTAAAATTAAAATTTATAAGGAATTACTCAATATGAGGTCAAGAATCAACTACATGGGTTCGACATATTATCGTTGGCAGTTAATTTTATAACTTAAAACAAAAATAAATCAAAAAGGGTTATACTAGACAAAAGGGTTTACCAAGTATCCGTGAACCGCTATATACACCTTAGCTGAAACCAAGGACTTGACGTACGAGTACCAATCTCCCCGAATGTTGTGTTCGGAGTAGCATGTTTACAAGGCGGTAGACTCAGTTACTTGTGGCTAAAATATAGCAACCTAGTGGGGTCTCCCAATATATGCTCGATGGTACAAGGAGCACAAGTCCGTGTTAGCGTTGTCTAATGCATAACCATTTGGTGAGAGCGTTCCGATATAATTTCCATATTGAAGTGCCTCCGATATACCAGAAAGTACTGGAGAACATTTGATATACTTCCGTATTGGAATGATATTTCACCCCTGGGATACAATGTAGGAAGTTAACGACAATTGCTATGTTTAAAGACGTCGGAACACGTCTCTAGCCTAGACCTCTAGATATTTTTGTTAGATTACAAATGCTCCTTAGGTTAATTGAGGTAAATTTTAAGTTTATCGTAAATTAGATTTCAATTTTATGGCTCAACGATGTCACCTGGATTCCTATGATGCATCTAAATGAGAAAAATGAAAGCTTTTCATTCGATCAAAGCTAAACTAATGAGGGAAGAGAGACAACCAAACAATGCATCAATCATGAAAAATGCATCAAAATATATCTCCCTAACTTTTCGAATGCAAGATGTAATAAATGGAAAGTACTCTTTCACCTGCACTAATGAATGCAATGCCAAAATGCAATCTTATGAGAAACAAAATCACTTTCTTTCACTAAGATGCACTAATATTTTTGTTCTTTTTATTTCACTTTGATTCAAAATGAAAACCAATGCATAAGAAAAGGAAAATGGATTTCAAAACAACTAAAATGAAGATTTCATTCACTTTGGTTATGAATAAAACAAGAATCGCTTCAAAAATACTTTAATGAAGAGATCCTTTCACTTTTCTTTTCGAAACAATGAAATCAAGGCAAGCATATAATTTTAGTTTCACCAAAGCAAACAATTGTAATCTACGTTTGACAAAGGAGCGTACAAATATGATCGAGTACTAATGAAAATAACTTCGCAAATATGAATCGAAAGCAACTTGAAAATGGTGTTCCAATCATATTAAAACTCCCAAATGGAGACAATTGATCTCACAAATACAAGCCAAGTGATGAGTGAAGGGTAACCTAGACCTAGAAACCCTAGAAGACAATCTAACTTCAATCACACACCAGCAAACGCAAAGAGACAATTCCGACCATTAATGGACAATAATCAAGGCAAACATAATGAGATCACACTAGAAAACCACTCATAGAGGTTGAGACATTGAAAATGAGAAGAAACCCTAAATTTTTCTAACCTTCGGGATCAACGCGCTTGTGAAAATTTAAGTAGTGCTGAAAGGAAAAGAAGAGTGACTATTAATCTAAAATCAGTGATGGCAACGCTTTTGTAAAACTAGAAGATGTTCTCGGTGAGGAAAAGAAGGAAAAAACAAAAAAAAATTCAAAAATTAGACCAAACTCAACACTCTTAAGAAAAAACCAGTGACTGTATAAACTTACAATGATGCACACAAGCCGAGAAATTGACGGTTGATCAAACTAATCAGAGTATTAGATCGAAGAAATGGATGGAAAGTCTATAGCTTCCCTAGTGGAGTCACTATTTTGTTTAGTACACAAATCCTCTCTATGGACACAGGCTTTCCCTCTAGCACAATGAGTGGGTCTAGCAACAAATGAGACAATTTACAAGACACATTCCTAGATTACAATCGAATAAGAGAAGAGGAAGGAGGCTTACCTTGCTTTGATTCTATAATGCACTCTTTTGTTGAAGATATTCATTAATTTCTCCTCAGGCTAAGTCCTCGTTGCTCATAGCGTTTGAATACCTACATAAGAGGCCAAAAACACGACAAAGCATAAAAGTGCAATAAGCATAATCAAATGTAATCCACTTAACATATGAAGGAGCATTACGATAAATGAAGCATTAACACGAGAATTTATGGAAATTGAGCCAACAGTTGTATATATTAATAAACAAAGGAGGAAGCATACAACCCAAGCCTTGATGTTAGTAGCCCTCCTTGAGTGAATGTCGCTTAAGATCTCCAAGCACTCCTTCTCCAAGCCAAAGTGAATAACATGTAGGCACTATCTTAGCATAAGGGTGCAGATAATCAAAGACCAACCTTTTGGGACTAGAGGGGGACGAATTTATAGGCATGGAGAGGGAGTTAGGATCTCACCAAAGATAGGGGAAGGTCATCATCTCAAGGAGAAAACTCATAGGGATAAGATAAAAGGGTAATATTGGGAGAATTAGATCACATCCACAACGAACATCATCCAGCTCATCATTATGGAAGCCTCTAGATCATGAAGCTTCTCCTCCAATTTGGGAAAAAATTCCTTATAGGGTTCAACACGAGTATCCAGGTAAAATTCGCGGTGGCAACACGAGGCACATATGATGGAACCTACCATCAACATGAGAGGGCTCATTTTGAGTTCATTTTTCTTAGGAAAGGCTCAATAAAACTTTGCATTAGTCCTTCAAGGAGGATCTAGACTGCATATCAGGATGGGTACATTGCATAGTTGTCAAGGTTTTGGCACTCTGGGGTACGACACAGGGACATGCAGGGGGTGTGAAAAAATAATGTGTAACACTTTACCTCTTGTTTTTTTTCTGTGTCTCAAAGATTCTTGCCACAAATTCTAGATGGTATGGTCATTCCATTGGATCAAAGGCTTGGTCCATTCTTTACTTCAAATAACATAAGTGTGTTTAATTTCTTCATGACTGTTGGTGCTCTTTATATGTGTGAACATATTATTAAAGAAAACAAAATATTGGATGAAGGATTAGTTTCATAATCACTTGTTGGATTGCATTTGAGCTCTAGAATTTCTTCATTCTCTCTACTTCAATGTTTAGTGAGTCCTTCAAAAATTGTTGTTGCATATGTTATTTCAACACATGAAATGATTGCTAGAAATCATTATTGACAACAACAAAAAATGAGATCATGCATTTGGGAGTAGCTAGGTTGCAGACTTTGGTTTGATTTCTAGGATCCTTTTTCACCCCTTACTAAAGAACGATAAAAGAAAATCTTAATATTTTTAATGTTTGTTCTATTAGAAAAGCATGAGCACAAGTTTTATGGGAGGAAGCTCTTGGAGCATTGGTTCATATTCACATCTCACTGGAGAAATTTAATGATTCAACAAGTGCAACTAAGAGATTTAAGGAGAGAAAATAAGTCATTTTTCTAGGAATTTTGTTGGCATGGAGACATCGCCAAGTCACCCATGATGTCAGAAATTTTTTCCTGTATGGAGATATTGCTAGGTGACAAAATTGAAAAATTCATTGTTGGAGATGAGATATTATGTAGGAGGAAACAAAAATTCCAGAACATTTTACTATTATCATGTTAGAACTTGTTTACTCTAAAAAATGGCAAGCCTGCACAGTTTAACATTGTCAAAATCCTCACATTTAATGCATGGTTTAATATTGCAGATGTAGGCTCATCTTGAAGACTGGGGAATTTGCGTGTTTTGGTGTAATCATGGAAGTAGGGTTGTAAGTTATGAAAAAAAAAGTTAAGAGGAGAGATATTGATGTCAATGAACTTTGGCGTCAAAGACTTGGAAATGTGTCCTTTCCACATCTTTCCCTTCTAAGTAGGTTTTAGATGGTTGCTGATGTATAGGATGTTGAAAAGAGAGAAGGCATATGTGCAACATGCTCGAGAGGAAAGTAGCACAATGAAATAATAGACATAAAAGCTTCTACATGTCAATGTTTTTGGTCCAACAAAAAAAACATCATTATTGCAAGTCTGATATTGAGGACATTCCATTCATGAGGGATGATGAAGTAAATTTGGATCCTGTTAGGCAGTTTTATCAAAATATTTTAGGGGAAAAAACTTATTGGTCTTTCTTGTTGAGGAATGGTAGTTTCTTGGATGAGATTAGGCAAATCATAGCAAAGATGAGGGCGGCTCCTGAATCTTGCAACTTTCAAGTTTAAAGGTCTTCCTAAGAAGCCTTCTCAAGGATGTTTTTGTTCATATCCTGCATTGATTTAAGGACTCTATGTGAACCTTTCTTATTGGATTATCATACATATCCATAACCTAGAATCGAGGGACAGTTATAGGTCTACTCACAAGATGTTCATACATCCATCGGTGTAAATTTGTTCATCATTCTAGATTCTACACCAATTTGGTGAGGTGTTGTCTAGCACAATGTTTCCAAGAAACTTGAGATGAAAGGGAACATTCCTGGTCTAAAAGTGGTCCAATCAAATTTTGTTGATTTTTACTATGAGAATCAAATGGATCATTTATTGATGAAGGTTTCTCAAAACTTCCATGGAAAGACATCCAACCTTATACCATTATTTATAAACAAAAGTTCATGAGACATATTGTGATGACTGTGGGGTTGTTTTCCTGGGCACAAACCATATTATAAACGAATATAATAAAGTGTTGTAGCGGCTACAACCACCCTCCAAAATTTTTCCTTAGCTTCGTTTTGGAGCCTCCCTACCAGCCATCCTAGCAACATGTCTTGCATTGTCAAGTACATAGGCTTCATTTGTTTTTCAGCAGCTTTCCAGCTTGTGCATGTTAGTTTGCTTCACTCCCCTCACAGGCTACCACTCTAGACTTGGGCTAGTTGCTGGTTGAGCAGCTCCCTTAGAATATTGTGCAATCCTGGAGGGGAACCAACCTTACCTCCATAAATTAAACAAATCTTCTAGGCAGCCTGCTGGGCTCAAAAATTTATCAATGCAGTCAGACAGTCTTGGGAAAATTGCGCAATCTGGCCCAACACTGCAACTCAACCTAGAAATTGTGAAAATCAGTTGGGTAGACTGCTGAGCTCAAAAATTTCGCTATGCAATCAGATAGGCTTCCTTGGAAAAACTACATAATCTGACTAGCACTGTAGCTCAGCCTAGAAATTGGGCAATTCTTGACAGCAGTCACCTGCTCCTCCAAAACATTTTAAGTTTATCTTGAATTAGGTTTCAATTTTATGGCTCAACGATGTCACCTGAATTCCTATGATGCATCTAAATGAGAAAAATGAAAGCTTTTCATTCGATCAAAGCTAAACTAATGATGGAAGAGAGACAACCAAACAATGCATCAATCATGCAAAATGCATCAAAATATATCTCCCTAACTTTTCAAATGCAATATGTAAGAAATGAAAACTACTCTTTCACTTTCACTAATGAATGCAATTCCAAAATGCAATCTTATGAGAAACAAAATCACTTTCTTTCACTAAGATGCACTAATATTTTTGTTCTTTTTATTTCACTTTGATTCAAAATGAAAACCAATGCATAAGAAAAGGAAAATGCACTTCAAAAAAACTAAAATGAAGATTTAATTCACTTTGGTTATGAATAAAACAAGAATCATTTCAAAAATACTTTAATGAAGAGATCCTTTCACTTTTCTTTTCGAAACAACGAAATCAAAACAAGCATATACTTTCAGTTTCACCAAAGAAAACAATTGTAATCTATGTTTGATAATGGAGCAAAAGTAATTTTCAAAGTACAAATATGATCGAGTACTAATGAAAACAACTTCGCAAATATGAACTGAAAGCAACTTGAAAATGGTGCCTCGATCATAGTAAAACTCCCGAATGGAGACAATTGATCTCACAAAGACAAGCCAAGTGATGAGTGAAGGGTAACCTAGACCTAGAAACCCTAGAAGACAATCTAACTTCAATCACACACCAACAGAAGCAAAGAGACAATTCCAGCCATTAAAGGACATCAATCAAGGCAAACATAATGAGATCACACTAGAAAAACACTCGTAGAGGTTGATGTGGGTTTTAACCTCGTACAGAAATTACCTACATACGAATTCTAAAACACAGAAAATAAACAATGTGAGAGCATAACACATAAAACACATATACACAGAGATTTTCGCCTGGATCCCAAAACCGGGACTACTAGATTTATTTTTCATTATGTTCCTTTCAATGTTACAATACATATTTATACATGTCGAAGCATCCAATACCATGGACCAAAAACCATCGCATCCAAAACCATGTGTGAAAATCATGCGCAAAACCATAGGTAGGTCTGCCCAACCTAACTTAGGGTCCAAAACCAAAATTTTCAGGGGCGCTGCCCCGGACCCCATAGAGTGGGGTTACCTGCACCCCTAAAACCCCTTGTGACTCCCCTCGCTACGCAATCAATGCAACGAAGGGGGGGGCTCTAGCCCCTTCCTAAACCCCCGGTTAACTACGTGGGCTAGTCGTGGAAAGAATATAACACAACCCAACATTATCCCACTTGTTTTTTTCTTTCCACAAGGGGAAACAAGAGAGCTTAGTCATTTATCTAGCCTTGCAATGCTCATTGTTTCTCTACACAAAGAGAACTTTTCAGAGCTCACAGATTTTGTCAATGCATCTACAGTATTCTTTAAATTGTCCACCTTTACCACCAACACCTTTTTGTCTTCTATCATATCCCTCACAAAGTGATATTGAACATCAATGTGCTTTGTCTTTGAATAGTAAGCAGGGTTCTTTACTAAGAAAAATTCACTTTGGCTATCACAGTCTATCCTTATAGCTCCCTGTACTAACCCCATACTTGAACAAAATATCTTCAACCAAACTGCTTCCTTGCTTGCATGAGTGGCTGCCATGTATTCTACCTCTATAGTTGATAGTGCCACTACGGATTGTTTCTTACTCATCCAACTGATTGCACCTTCAAATAGGTTAAACACATACCCACTTGTAGATCTTCTTTGATCTAGATCTCCAGCCCAAACTGCATCAACAAAGCCACGGATATCTAAAACTCTATCCAATCCTGGTCTTCCTTGGTAGCACAAACCATAATCACTAGTGCCATGCAAATACCTGAAAACCTACTTCACTGTTGTTCAATGATCCTTCCCTAGTTTTGACATAAACCTACTCAATACTCCCACTATATTTGCATTGTCTGGTCTAGTATATACCATCACATACATCAGGCTACCAACTGCACTTGCATATGGAACACGAAACATATCCTCTTCCTCTTCTTGTGTCTTGGGACACTGTTCAGTAAATTACACCTACAAGAATAGGAACCTTCACCGATTTACTATCCTGCATATTAAACCTCTACAATATTGTCTCGACATACTTCCTCTTGTTTAACTAGAGCTTCCTCTTTGCCCAATCTCTTTTAATTTCCATGCCCAAAATATAATTTGCAGCACCAAGATCTTTCATGTCAAATTTGGAGGACAATTGGGTCTTTAAAACCTGGATAATTTCTTTGTCATTTCCAGCCAACAACATATCTTCCACATACAAGACCAGATAAATAACATGGTCACCAAATAATTTAAAATACACACAGTGATCTGCTTTGCTTCTGGTGAAGCCAAGTCCTCGTATAAATGTATCAA
>APFE031574819.1:109366-125376 GCA_000404065.3 Pinus taeda | reverse complement strand
TGATTTTTCATTATGTTCCTTTCAATATTACAATACATATTTATACATGCCAAAGCATCCAATAACATGGACCGAAAATCATCGCGTCCAAAACCATGTGTGAAAATCATGCACAAAACCATAGGTAGGTCTACCCAACCTAACATAGGGTCCAAAACCAAAATTTTCCGTGGCGCTACCCCGGTCCCCATAGAGTAGGGTTACTTGCACCCCTCAAACCCCATGTGACTCCCCCCGCTACGCAATTGGCGCAATGAAGGGGGGGGCTTCGCCCCCTTCCTAACCCCCCGGTTAACTACATGGGCTAGTCATGAAAAGAATATAACACAACCCAATAGTTGAGACACACTAAAAATGACAAGAAACCCTAATTTTTTCTAGCCTTTGGGATCAACGCACTTGTGAAAAGCAAAGTAGTGTTGAAAGTAAAAGGAGTGTGACTGTTAATCCAAAATCAGTACTGGCAGCTCTTCTGTAAAACCAAAAGATGCCCTCGGTGAGGAAAAGAAGGAAAAATCAAAAGTTTCAAAAATTAGACTAGACTCAACACTATTACGAAAAAACCAGTGACTGTATAAACCTACAGTGATGCACACAAGTCGAGAAATCGATGGTCGGTCAAACTAATCAGAGTACCAAATCTAAGAAATGGATGGAAAGGTTATAGCTTCCCTAATGGAGTCGCCATTTTGTTGAGTACGTAAATCCTCTCTATGGACATATACGTTCCCTCTAGCACAATGAGTGGGTCTAGCAACAAATAAGACAATCTACAAGATACTTTCCTAGATTACAATCGAAATAAGAGAAGAGGAAGGAGACTTACCTCACTATGATTTTATAATGCACTCTTTTGTTGAAGATCTAGATCACTTTCCCCTCAGGCTAATTCCTCGTTCCTCATAACATTTGAATACCTACACAAGAGGCCAAAGACACGACAAAGCATAAAAGTGCAACAAGCATAATCAAATGTAATCCACTTAACAGATGAAGGAGCATTACGATAAATGAAGCATTAACACAAGCATTTATGGAAATTGAACCAACAGTTGTATATATTAATAAACAAAGGAGGAAGCATACAACCTAGGCCTTGATGTTAGTAGCCCTCCTTGAGTGAATGTCGCTCAAGATCTCTAAGCACTCCTTCTCCAAGCCAAAGTGAATAGCATGTAGGCACTATCTTAGCATAAGGGTGCAAATAATAAAAGACCAACCATTTGGGAATGGAGGGGGACGAATTTATAGGCATGGAGAGGGAGTTAGGATCTCACCAAAGATAGGGGAAGGTCATCATCTCAAGGAGGAAACTCATAGGGATAAGATCAAAGGGTAATATTGGGAGAATTAGATCACATCCATAATGAATATCATCCAGCTCATCATTTTGGAAACCTCTAGATCACGAAGCTTCTCCTCCACTTTGGGAAAACTTTCCTTTTAGGGTTCAACGTGAGTATCCAGGTAAAAGTCGTGGTGGTAGCACGAGGTTCATTTGGTGGAACCTGCCATCAACACGAGAGGCTCATTTTGAGTTCATTTTTCTCAGGAAAGGCTCAAGGAAACTTTGCATTAGTCCTTCAGGGAGGATCTGAACTACATATCAAGATGGGTACACTGCATAGTTTTCAAGGTTTTGGCACTCTGGGGTACGACACAGGGACGTGCAGGAGGTGTGACAAAATACCGTGTAACACTTTACCTCTTGTTTTTTTTGTGTCTCAAATATTCTTGCCACAAATTCTAGATGGTATGGTCATTCCTTTGGATCAAAGGCTTGGTCCATTATTTACTTCAAATAACATAAGTGTGGTTAATTGCTTCATGACTGTTGGTGCTCTTTATATGTGTGAACAGATTGTTAAAGCAGACAAAATATTGGATGAGAGATTAGTTTCATAATCACTTGTTGGATTGCATCTAAGCTCTAGAACTTCTTCTTTCTCTCTACTTCAATGTTTAGTGAGTCCTTCAAAAATCGTTGTTGCATATGGTATTTCAACACATGAAATGATTGCGAGAAATAATTATTGACAACAACAAAAAATGAGATCATGCAATTGGGAATAGCAAGGTTGTAGACTTTGGCTTGATTTCTAGGTTCCTTTTTCACCCCTTACTAAAGAACGATACAAAAAAATCTTAATATTTTTAATGTTTGTTCTATTAGAAAAGCATGAGCACAAGTTTTCATGGGAGGAAGCTCTTGGAGAATTGGTTTAGATTCACATCTCATTGGAGAAATTTAATGATTCAACAAGTGCAACTAAGAGATTTAAGAAGAGAAAATAAGTCATTTTTCTAGGAATTTTGTTGGCATGGAGACATTGCCAAGTCACCCATGATGCTAGAAAATTTTGCCTGTATGGAGATATTGCTAGGTGACAAAATTGAAAAATTCATTGTTGGAGATGAGATATTATGTAGGAGGAAACAAAAATTCCAGAACATTTTACTATTATCATGTTAGAACTTGTTTACTCTAAAAAATTGCAAGCCTACACAATTTAACATTGTCAAAATCCTCATGTTTGATGCATAGTTTAATATTGTAGATGTAGGCTCATCTTGAAGACTGGGGAATTTGGGAGTTTTGTTGTAATCATGGTAGTAGGGTTGTAAGTTATGAGAAAAAAGGTTAAGAGGAGAGATATCGATGTCATTGAACTTTGGCGTCAAAGACTTGGAAATGTGTCCTTTCCACGTCTTTCCCTTCTAAGTAGGTTTTAGATGGTTGTTGATGTATAGGATGTTGAAAAGAGAGAAGGCATATGTGCAACATTCTCGAGAGGAAAGTAGCACAATGAAATAATAGAAATAAAAGCTTCTACATGTCAATGTTTTTGGTCCAACAAAAAAACCATCATTATTGCAAGTCTGATATTGAGGACATTCCATTTACGAGGGATGATGAAGTAAATTTGGAGCCTATTAGGCAGTTTTATCAAAATATTTTAGGGGAAAAAACTTAATGATCTTTCTTGTTGAGTAATGGTAGTTTCTTGGATGAGATTAGGAAAATCATAGAAAAGATGAGGGCGGCTCCTGAATCTTGCAACTTTCAAGTTTAAAGGTCTTCCTAAGAAGCCTTCTCAAGGATGTTTTTGTTCATATCCTGCATTGATTTAAGGACTCTATCTGAACCTTTCTTATTGGATTATCATACATATCCATGAATTAGAATCGACGGATAGTTAGAGGTCTACTTACAAGATGTTCATACATCCATCAATGTAAATTTGTTGATCATTCCAGATTCTGCATCAGTTTGGTGAGGTGTTGTCTAGCCCAGTGTTTCTAAGAAACTTGAGATGAAAGGGAACATTCCTGGTCTAAAAGTGGTCCAATCAAATTTTGTTGATTTTTACTATGAGAATCAGATGGATCGTTTATTGATGAAGGTTTCTCAAAACTTCCATGGAAAGACATCCAACCTTATCCCATTATTTATAGACAAAAGTTCATGAGACATATTGTGATGATTGTGGAGTTGTTTTCTTGGGCACATAACATATTATAAACGAATATAATAAAGTGTTGTAGTGGCTACAACCACCCTCCAAAATTTTTCCTTAGCTTCGTTTTGGAGCCTCCCTACTAGCCATCCTAGTAGCATGTCTTGCACTGTCAAGTACATAGGCTTCATTGGTTTTTCAACAGCTTGCCAGCTTGTGCATGTTAGTTTGCTTCACTCCCCTCACAGGCTGCTACTCTAGACTTGGGCTAGTTGCTGGTTGAGCAACTCCCTTAAAATACTGCGCAATCTTGGAGGGGAAAACCAACCTTCCCTCCAGAAATTGCGCAAATATTCTAGGCAACCTGCTGGGCTCAAAAATTGCTCAATGTAGTTAGATAGTCTTCCTTGTGAAAATTGTGCAATCTGGCCCAACACTGCAACTTAGTCCGGAAATTTTGAAAATCAGTTGGGCAGACTACTGAGCTCCAAAATTTTGCTATGCAATCAGATAGGCTTCCTTGGAAAAACTACGTAATCTGTCCAGCACTGTAGCTCAACCCAGAAATTGGGCAATTCTAGACAACAATCACCTGCTCCTCCCAGAAATTATGCAATCTCTCTGGGAGAGTGAACCTAGCTCCTCCCATAAATTGCACAATTCTGGGAAAAAGTCACCTGCTCCTCTAGAAAATTATGCAATCCCTTTAGGACTACCAATCCAACTTCTCATAAATTGGGCAAATTCCTCTCTCAGTTAAGCAGGCTGTTGCATGTGCCTTTAGGTTGACCGGTTCTCTCCAGGACCGAGAAAAAATGATTTGCATGCATGGGCTTCTCTTCTTGAAATAGAAAAGGCAACATGAAAAATGCATCCCTAGATCTAGGGATCTAGTTTTAGCAGCTAGAGGTTGCATGCAAAACTCATTTTAGAAACCTCTCGACAAGTGTCGCTTTTTCCTAGATTTGTGGCATGTGTGTCATAACCTCGATCTTATCAAAACTCATGAACCAGATGATGCAGAGCTCTTTCCTCACATTGATCTTACAAATCTGACATCCCACATTACATCTAGGAGTCTTCGACACTTTTAGCTTAGTTGTTTTAGGATAAGTCTGCTTTTCATGTCTTGCGCTGCGTTTCTGTCGCTTTTTGTGTTTCTCTTTGTGTGAGTGTTGTTTGCTTGATTTCAATGAGCACTTGCTATCGTTTTAATGTATGTTAGTTTGTAGAAGCACCGTTTTAGTTTTTGTTCACATCTCACTATTGTCACATGCATGACACTATTTTTGCACCGACGGTCACCATTGTGGTGACTCGCTTCACACACATGCATGCTTTCTCATTTCTAAATCCTACACTTACTGTTTGCATGCATGACCATTCACTCTCATTTACACTTAGTTTCACCATGCATTCAGACTTCTCATGCTTTCAGTCGTCCGTTGGCGGGTCTAGGCTGTCTTGGCCTGGACCTTGACTTGCTCGGCTAGCATTGCACATTTCTGGAAGTGAAGACTCTGCCTTCCCTCCAAAAATTGTGCAAGTCTGGCCCAACACTAACCTCCAGGCTTGCATTACATAATTCTGGGAGGCAGTGCCTTGCTGGCCCCAAAAACTACACAATGCATTTTGCTAGTTTGCATGTCACTGTTGACTGAAATTGTGCATTGCACAGCTTTAGTCCTCAGCCATCCAAGCTGGACTGTACATTGCACAGTTCTAGCAGTCAGACAACCTCCTGATAGCCCGGACTATGCCTTGCGTAGTTTTGGCAATCAGTCTCCCAACCTCACAGTGAAAATTGCACAATCTTCACGGACAGTCACACATGTATGTTTCATGTCAGACCTTCAGTTTGTTTTGGTTTTCAACT
Source organism: Pinus taeda (assembly GCA_000404065.3). Taxonomy (NCBI): domain Eukaryota; kingdom Viridiplantae; phylum Streptophyta; class Pinopsida; order Pinales; family Pinaceae; genus Pinus; species Pinus taeda. The sequence goes on along the minus strand of APFE031574819.1, from coordinate 120,042 downwards.
GACAGATTTCTTGCCATGAGTGTTGCTATGTCTCCAGGTATCATAGGTGTTTTTCTGCCTCTCAGCAAAACAGGTACAATGGCTTCCAGGAGAGCAAAGTCGAAGACATCGTTTAGAGTGCAACTGGGGATGCAGTTGATCAAGTGTCTATGAACTTGCCTATCTATGAAGACATCAAGTTGTTCATGGACAAGGATATAAAGATGAAATGGCAGTGGCGTCACACTAAGCAGCACCATAAGTAGCAACAGAAGGTAGCACACCTGCATGCGAAAAATGCAAGAGGAAGGTTCTTGACGGTGCAAAGGCAAAGCAAAGTTGCAATCTTAAGCAGATCCACTAGTGATGAAAGCATCTTTGGAGATTGAGGCTATGAGGCAACAGTGCGACAAGAGGATCACGTGAAGGAAGAGATAGAAATAGAGAAGGAGTTGTAGGTGCTGAAGTGACAAATAAAAGAAGAAGAAGAAGAACTGTACCGACAAGAGAAGAAGTTGCAGTGGGAACATGTACAGTAGGAGGCGCAACATGCACATACTAATGAAACTACGCACATACAGGTCATGGAGCCATCCAGCAGCTGGCATGGAGAAGACAAGGTGAGCAGTGTTGTCGATCACATGCAAGGGTATTCAGGGGCATGGATGTCATTATGCGCACACATGCAATTGCACCCATTTGGCACACTCACCAAGGCGAAGACAAAAAGCAAGTTCGACTGGAGATGAACATGTATTTTGACAAGTTGAGGCGCATGGTCACCAACACACACTTGGAGATCAGCACATACACTATGCATCAGTATGTTGCTGGTCCAATTGCACTCAAGACAATGATGCGCATGTTATTAGACAAGTTGGACAGAGGAGCCATATCAGTGTACCTGGATGCAACAGAGGCAAGAGTTTGCTTTGAGCAGGATGTCACCATTGAAGTGCATGGACACCATCATGGGCGAAAAAGCTTGGCATCATTTTTCCACCATCAATCATCACAAAGATGTCGAAGAGTTGCTCTTACCACAACTGTCTGAGTGTTAGTGATGTTTTGCATGGCTTGCTCAAGTCTATTTTGTCTCACATGGGTACATGTGCAGATTGTATGTAACATCTTGTCAAGTGGAAGTTCAAGTGTCGATATTTGAATGTAAGAGTCATAGAGTAGTTGAAGAGTCACGAGGGTAGGTGAACTATCACAAAGGGGAATGTCAAGGGTCATCCCACCCTTTGCTATATATAGTACCTCATAACTCATTGTAGAGGCTTTTGGTCAGCCATGCTTCCGATAGGAGTATCTTAGAGAAAACTTTGAGAGTATTGTAACAAGGCTTGGCTTCTCCATAGTGCAGAGCTAGTATATCTCTTTGGAGGAGTAGGCGACAGTGACTTTAACGTTCCTCTATCGAGAATAGTGGTCGGTCATGGTTGTACTATATGATTGGAACTTTCACTTCTTAATATAACAGAGCCAACATGTTTCATGCATATGTTGATATTGTATTTCAGCTATCTTGTTTACTCTAATGATATATGTATTTGTTTACTTATGTATGTGTGTATATACTCTTTATGTATATGTATGTATGCATCTTACTGAAATGTGTTGTTGGTTTAACCATCACTTTGGATTGTTAGCTTACTTGCTTTCCAGGTTTTGATGCATCTTTGCTTTTGTGTTCTCTTCTTATCTCCATGCCTTTACAAGTTTCCAAGGGGCACACTCACCTCACTCTCTGTGTGTTAGAACCGTTCATGCAGCTTCCTTGACTTGTTGCATATGTCACACCCTTGCTACCAATAGGGATATCTTACTTGCCTTTGCATGCAACCACGGTCAAGGCGATACCATATGACCCACTGCTGGGACTCCTACACCAAATGGTCTGAGGCCTAGTTGGGACTTCTTACTGAGGAGATCCCCTGACATGTTGGCGGGTCCAGCACCATCAACATAAAGCATATCAGGATTTTTGGCTATCTGAGGATTTACAATGCAACCAAACTTACAATTCCTAAGTTTTCTGATATACCATTCCAAAGACACATGTCATTTCATATCAAGTATTAGAGTTTTTAAACGTAATGCCATGCAAAAATCCCAATAACCCGATACCGCCGGACATGATATGTTATACATTACATTTAATCCTAATATCATATCCATTAAACAATCAATATTTTTTTGTAACAAATAAGCGCTTGAAAAAATGTGATACAACTTCCGGATCTGATTTGTTTCAAAGCTCCAATTTATCATGGTATCGCCATTCCTTTGGATCAAAGGCTTGTTCCATTGTTTTCTTCAAATAATATAACTGTGTTTAATTACTTCATGACAGTTGGTGCTCTTTATATGTGTGAACATATTGTTAAATAAAATGTAATACTGGCTGAGGGATTAGTTTCACAATCACTTGTCGGATTGCATCTGAGCTCTAGAATTTCTTCATTCTCTATGCTTCAATGTTTAGCAAGTCCTTAAAAAATCACTGTTTCATATGGTATTTCAACACATGAAATGATTTCCAGAAATCATTATTGACAGAAAAAAAATGAGATCATGCATTTAGGAGTAGCTAGGTTGCAGACTTTGGGTTGATTTCCAAGATCTTTTTCACCCCTTACTGAAGAACGATAGAAGGAAATCTTAATATTTTTAATGTTTCTTCTATTACAAAAGAATGAGCACAAGTTCTTATGGGAGGAAGCTCTGGGAGCATTCGTTCAAATTGGCATCTCATTGGAGAAATTTAATGATTCAACAAGGGAAAATAAGAGATTGAAGGAGAGAAAAGAAGTCATTTTCTAGGGATTTTGTTGGCATGGAGACATTGCCAAGTCACCCATGATGCTGGAAATTTTTTCCTAGATGGAGATATGTCCAGGTGAAAAAATTGAAAAATTCATTGTTGAGATACTATACAAGTGGAAACAACAATGCTCGAACATTTTACTATTATCATTGTAGAACTTGTTTACTTTAAAAAATGGAAACCCTGCACAGTTTAACATTGTCAAAATCCTCATGTTTAATGCACAGTTTAACATTGTCAAAATCCTCATGTTTAATGCACAGTTTAATATTGCAAATGTAGGCTCATCTTGAAGACTGAGGAATTTGTGAGTTTTGACGTAATCATGGTAGTAGGGATGTGAGTTAGGAAAAAAAGGGTTGAGAGGAGAGATATCAATGTCAATGAACTTTGGCATCAAGGGTTTGGAATTGTGTCCTTTCCACATCTTTGCCTTATAAGAAGGTTTGAGATGGTCGCTGACGTACAGGATATTGCGAAGAGAGAAGGCAGATGTGAAACATGCTCGACAGGAAAGTAGCACAAAGAAATTATAGACATAGAAGCTTCTACATGTCAATTTTTTTGGTCCAACAAAAACACCATCATTATTGCAAGTTCGGTATTGACGACATGCCATTCATGAGGGATGTTGAAGTAAATTTGGAGCCTGTTAGGTAGCTTTCATATAAGCTATCAGAGTTTTTAATCATATTTCCATGCCAAAAATTCCGATAACTCGATACTGCTAGACTCAATATGCCATACATTCCAATTAATCCTAATATCAGATCAATTCAACTTTTGGGATTTTTTAACAAATGCGCTTGAAAAACTCTAATACAACTTCCGGACCCGATTTATTTCAAAGCTCTAATTTATAATGGTTTCAAGTCTTACCTCTTTCATATGTTCATAAAATATCATGGTTTTTGGTTGCGAACTGGTCCAAATCCTTCGATAGTTGAATTCCTTCGATAGGGCATTCATATTCCATATGTCACATTCAATTTTGCTTTTCGCCCCAATTCTAAATAAGTCACTTTTATGGTCTCGGGTTTTGTTTTGATTGGTTTTTCAATATGTTTTGTTATGATTCGATTTATTTGGTAATTGTTGATTGAATCACAGATTATGGATTGTAGGGTCGATTCTGGAAGAAGCATTTTGTTTTGATTTTGTTTCAACAGTGTAACTAATACAACTTCCTCTGATCATGATGAGGCTTATGAAACCAGATTTAGCATTAGCATAATCAGCACTATTCAACTCATTTTCTTGGCTAAGAAGCAGTGAGTGCAGGTATCTATTCTGCCAAAGTTTCCTAGAGCTTCGATGAATTTTTATTCATGGACAAAGTTATGTGCTTTATCTGAACAAACCCTAAACTGAAACTATCTACTCCCAACCCTACCTATTCTTTAGATACGAAGTCTGGGTTATACATGTCACAAGTGCAGACACTAGATAATAAAATAAAATAAAAATTATACAATCAGGACAACCTGCAGTTTACTACCACATTTGCATATTGTTAAGAAATTTACCGGAGAACACAAATTAATTACGGAGAATTATTGAGAGGAACAAATATAAAAAATAACCAGCAATAAGCATAAACACATGAACACACATGTTTATCTGGGAAAACCCCAAATCTGGGAAAAAACCTGATCATAATGAAATTTCATTATCCTTGGCCAAAACCCTGGCCAATCCGGCCAAGTGAGCCTTCACCGCTCATCTCCAGGCCTTTTCTTTACAATGAAGTCCTTCCAGCATTTTATAGGCTCCATTACATATAATACCATGGGCAGAATACCATGGGTGCACAATACCATGTGCCCCAAAACCATCACTGTTTAACCTCCTTTGACTCTATCCTGAGTCAAGTTTACTTAACACATATAAATCAGTCTTGGAAGTTATGAAAACAATAAAGAACTCAGCTCTCAAACCACATCTGCTTCCTATTAACTCAGTAAAGATGAAATAGACAATGCTATTCATATGTTGACATTATTTCTTTTTAACATCAAGACTTGCACATTGTCTAGCTTTGTGAGGAGCAGTCATTGGTTGTTTGGCTCTTCTTTAAAAGGAAGAGTGATGTAGGCTTGGTATCAAGTTGGGACACAAAGAAGCTTATTCAATCTTACATGGAAAACCTTCAAGTTCAAGATTTAACACAACAAGATCATATGATATGACATGAGCTTTTGGAGTCCCTCCTTGATGCCTATGCTGACGTTGTTTCATCACTAGGTAATGATCTTGTTTATGGATTTTGTGCAACAATTGATGAGGAGAAAGATCCTGGTTGCCCTTTTGTCATCCCATATTGGTGAGTTGTTAATATAGATATTCCCTAATGCAGAGGGATGTTCAAAAAATGAGTTGGGGTTTCAAGTCCAAGCACTTGGAAGGTTGTTTCCAGCTACTATAAAATGTTCCTTTGCCTCTTGTTTTACTGTGTCTCAAATATTCTTGCAATAATTTCTAGATGGTATGGCCATTCCTTTGGATCAAAGTCTTGGTCCATTATTTGCTTCAAATAATATAAGTGTGGTTAATTGCTTCATAATAGTTGGTGCTCTTTATATGTGTGAACATATTATCAAAGAAAACTGAATATTGGCTGAGGAATTAGGTTCACAATCACTTGTTGGATTACATCTGAGCTCTAGAATTTCTTCATTCTCTCTGCTTCAATGTTTAGCAAGTCCTTCAAAAACCATTTTTGCATATGCTATTTCAAAACATGAAATGATTGTCATAAATAATTATTGACAACACAACAAAAATGAGATCATGCATTTGGGAGTAGCTAGGTTGCAGAATTTGGCTTTCTTTCAAAGATCCTTTTTCACCCCTTACTGAAGAACGATACAAGAAAATATTAATATTTTAATGTTTTTTCTCTTAGAAAAGAATGAGCACAACTTCTTATGGGAGGAAGCTCTTAGAGCATTGGTTAAGATTGGCATCTCATTGGAGAAATTTAATGATTCAACAACGGAAAATAAGAGATTTAAGGAGAGAAAAGAAGTCATTTTTCAGGTTTCTTTATCTCAATAATACCCTGATGAGTAAGAGTTATGGAAAATCTTTTTACGTTGTACTTCTTTGTTGGTTTCAATTTCTTATCTAAATTCATATATTGTTCTCTTGTCAGTATTAAAGCTCCAAAATCTTTGCTAGCATCTTGTATAACTTCCCAAGTATATAATGTTCTCGTACGCTCCCTCAATTGCCACATAATGAAAGACAAATCTTGCTCTTCAAAGCCTTGGCTTCTATACACATCATAGTAAATATTTTCCTTGTGCGATTCTTGAGGTGCATTCTTATCTACAAGGATGTCCTCCTACACAACATGCTTGTTTTTCCTATTGTCTATCCTTTCCAATGCATTGAGTTCTCTTTGAATTTTTAGTTCACTTCCTGCATCAGCCTCATCACACTTTGCATATTTCAAGGCAATCCTTTCTTCAAGTTCCTTAATCATTCCACTGTGGTTTAGAATTCTCATATGATTCTCAGAACCAGATCCCATTAGATATGCAAACTCAGTGTAGTCCTTACCAATCTTCGTATTAATCAACTGCGATTCCAAAAACTTTGATTCTTCTTCAAATTTCAACAAGATTAAATTTGAATGTTGATATGTAGAGTTATCTTCATGAATCAACCCCTCATATTTCCCTTCTTCTATAAAAACTTTCATTAAGTATTCCTCATCTTCTTTTCCCCCCTCATTGTTATCGTCACACGCCTAGTGTCTTGGTTATTGGGTCAATAGTCTCTTGCAGTGGTGCTTTGACAATCCAATTACTAGCTGTAGGTCATAATGACTTTGGATGTGTTCATAAGACATGCCTTCCTGTATAACAGTTGTAGATAGTCGTTCACTTTCATCACCTTTATAACTTACAACCACACACAAATTATTAGCTTTGAAAGCATAACGTTCTTTAGTTTCCTTTTTTGTCTCAGTCATCAGATCTTTATGATGATCTGGAATTTCCAAGCAATCCATGGGATTCTCAAGAAATCTATTATCATCTTCTTCTCTGAGTACATGCCCTTGCTCTGGTTCAAAAGTACAACCTCTTTCTTCAGTCATTATCCTTTGTTTAAGGTAAACTCCTAAGAGCTTCTCATTCTTCAGCTTTACTTGCAACATATTTCACTTCACTTTCTTGTGCAGAGTCCATTTGCATATTTGGCCTTCCTCTCCTTCCCACAACAGCTCCATTAGTACATCCAAATGTAATTTTATCTCAGTGAGTTCTCTATCAAACTCTTCATTGTTCATTCTTCTATGGATTGTCCCTGAATCTTTGTTATGACTATCATTAGTCACCTTCCTTCTCTCTTTGTGAGCCTTCTCTTGCCCATTGTGAGCTGTAGTCAAGTCTACCTAACAAGCCTTCTCCATTGGTTTGTCAGTGTTTTGGTATTCCAAGGTTCTCTCCCTTCAAACCTTTGTGAGCACTCCTTGCTCCTCAGACTCCTGCACGTTCACCTTCTCTTGAGAACACTCACTTCTCCTCCTCCTTTTCCCACTTTAGTTGAAAGAGCTTCACATGTTCTTTTCTTTTGTGACAACTGCTGCAACGATTACCACCAACTCTTTCCTTGCTACTATTTGTAATCAATAATTTACTTCATCTATTGATTGAAAACATAAGACACTATACCTCTATGTTCGAACTTTGTGAAAATACACACTACTGTTGCAGCATGCTTTATCTTCTTGCTAACTTTGTTGTTGTAGTTCTTTCAATGTCCTTTCAACCTTAGAACAATTTTCCTTCATATTTTCTTATCAAACTCGATTTGTTCGAATCCCATCCAAGTAGATTGCCTTCCAAATAATTTCAGTGTTTTTTCTCTCTGAACATGTAATACAAAAATATCTAACAATTGTGTTTTCAATCACTTGAACAAGCATAAATGAGCTTACTATGATACTGTAAGAGCCACCAAAATTACTCTTTACCAAATCTAACTCACTATTCATCTAGTTACAGGAAATCCCTATTCCTATAATGAATAGTAGGAAGCAACCCCGCAAGATTTCTCAAAGTCTCTCACTACCTCTATTTTATTCAAAATATAATCTAGTACAAATTCTTGTGACCATATGCTCAGTAATACTCATAGATTAAAAAAACCTTCAAACTGAAATTATCTAAAGAGTAAGCATGTTACAGGGTTTAACAAATGTCACAGGAATCCAACAATGGCTACAGGAAACCTGTTATGTTACCAAAAGTAGTAAATGCCCTGCTAGTCTAAACTTCAATATTTCAAACACCCCTGCAACTCAGACACTCATTCACACAACTGTACATCAATTGTCCAAGTCACACAAGGAATCGATTCCCAATTCTTGCAATGTTTTTGCACCTCAATTTCTGCGAAAAATGTAAATGGTTCATATTCACTTATCACAGGTTTAAACCATTGAATTTTGGTCATGAATTGGACACAATTCATTGACTTACCTATAAGGATTCTACATCAATCATCTCCCATAAGTATAACAATTTCCCTCACCAAGCAACTTTCAAATCAATCATCAAAATACAGTCTTTAACCCATAGAGGAATATTTAGTTATCACAGAGTAGTCTTCTTCAATGATACTTGTCTCTTCAAGAATCAGATCCTCTTGAATCTTAACAAATTACCCAGAACAAATAGAAGGAATATAACTACTTACTTTCTACACACACTTCCAAATCGAAAATCCCCTGCCTTACGCATTTCAGTTTGCAATCTATACCATAACCCACTACAACAACACATTCAACAGAACTTTCATCAAATTTGGTGCCTCTTTCCAACCAGAGTCGAGATCAACTCCTCATAAGATACTCTATATCGTGCCTTTTCGATAAGTGAATTTGTTATCTTACATATGGACTATCCTAGATCCCCTTCTCGAATCCCCTTACGGATTTGGTAGTGTTGTCCCCTTCTCGAATCCCCACTTTAATGTCGGCCCTTGTTAAAGATTTTAATAAGCTTTAAACAAATATATATTTTATTAAAGATTTTAATAATATAAAACATTTTTAAAGATATTATTCACTATGTGATACTTGTGATTTACTTTTAATGGAATATTTACTGACCATACCTCGATTTGTGGTTGTATTTTTTATCCAAGAAGAAAAAAACTTTGACTGGATTTTTATTAAAAAAACATAATGCAATTTATGTAATGTGTATGTTAACCTTATATAGTTTAGTTGTGATTTGAATGTATTTATGTTAAATGTAGGTGGTTAAAATAGTCTATAAAATATTATTTTCTAAGATTATAAATTTAGTTATATAAAAAATATAATAATAATAATTATATTTTATATATAATTTTTAAGAAAAATAAATAAATATATGTAAATTTAAGAATTAAATAATATAAATAAAAAATTATAAATATATAAAATAGTTAAATTTAAAAATAATAAAAATGAAAAATATAATAAATTTATATTTTATGTAATTATATATTTTATTTTTTATTTTAACAATTTATACAGTAATTTATATTATGATATGTATTTTAATGGATACATTAGAGGTAATTAATTGTAAATATACAGCGTAAAAAGTCAAGTTTTTTTACATTCTGCAGTTTAGATTTTTGTTTTTCTTAATGTGTTTTGCCCACACCATGATAACCCATAATATCATGGTAAATAGATTAAGAAATACTTTTGAATTAAATAATTTTTTTATTTATAGATATAGGGCAATAAATTTTATAAATAATATTATAAAAAATATGTTGAATAAATGAAATTCATAATGTATTAATAATAAATATAAAGAAATATTATAATTGGTAAATGAGTTGTTTATAAGTGAAGTTTTTGGGAATTTCTTACAGATTTGTGATTTGAATTTAAAAAAAAAATTGTATTGAAATTTTGATTTGTGTTATTTAAAGTAGCTTTTTGAATGTATATATAGATTTAACACCTAAATCCATGGGGCTCTTAGATTGTGAAGAGTTCTCGCGTCAAACTTGTGATTTCATTGAAAATTGAATTTTACGAAAAAGAGTTGTATTTAAATTTTTTATTTTTCTTATTTAAAGTAGTTTTTTTACTATATATATGGATTTAACACCCAACCCCATGGGGCTCTTAGATTGTGAAGAGTTCGCGCATCAAACTTGTGATTTCATTGAATCCTTACCAGACAAATTAGATCGGTAGATTGTGAAGAATTGGTCGATCAAACTTGTGATTTCACTGAGTCCCTACAGGACAGATTAGATTCAAATATAAACCAGATTTTTTTTCAAAAAATCTCACTTATAGACAATCTCATTGGTAAATCATTTTTAGAATTTTGACTCACTAAAAACTATGATGCAACTGTTTTTGTTTCATAATTCTTTTAGAAGATACATACATCATATTACTAATTAGAATCATATTTGGGATTGAGAGATCAGAAATTCCACAGTTTCATTTTTAAATCTACGTCTGGATTCTAGAACAAGACTCATCTTCAAGACTAAATCTTCTTCAAGACTAAATCTACAATGAAAAGAAAAGGTGGAGGTTATAAATATGAAATGTAATACAATTAGGGTTAAGTCTACTTTCTAAATCTAGAACAAGACTCATCTTCATGATTGAATCTTCTTCGTAACTAAATCTACAAAGAAGAGAAAAAGTGGAGGTTATAAATATTAGATGTAATGCAGTTAGGGTTGAGCAGCGGACCAGTCAAAAGATTTTATTTTTAATTTTTAATTGGAATCTTAATTTTAATTTATTCTATGTCATTAAAAATATATGTTTTGTTTTCACACTTAATTAATAAATCTTATTTTAATTTACTTGTAATTTTTTTTA
>APFE031574819.1:28347-80886 GCA_000404065.3 Pinus taeda | reverse complement strand
AGATTCTGTTTTCGCAGCCCAGCTCAGCGCAGAAGTCGGCCAACCGACTCTTCTCAAGCCCATGATGAACACTTGCAGCTTTAAGGACCAAGTTCAGAAGTAGCCTTATTTTAGAAATTTGTTTTTTCTTTTTATTAAATTAGAAAAAGGACGGTCATTTGAAAACCACATCCTAAATTTTGTAAAGACACTATTATTAGAATTAGGAAGTAGTATTTTGACCCTTCTCATGCATTTAGAGAAGGGTCCAGAAATTTGTCAAAAACTTGTCCTCGGAACATGCACTTCTGCACCCTCATAGGAGGTTTTGATGAATGGATGGATCGAGATTTATTAATATTTGCATTTGATGTCTGCTACTGAAGTTGCACTTTTGTACTCTTAGTAGATGTTAGAACAAGTAGAGATAAATCGTTTTTGCTTGAAGTTTGTGAGTAGGATTAGTCATACATGGTACTTTTATCTCTTGGCCAGTTCTGCTTATATTCTTTAAGTGATATACAGTTTTCAGTTGTTTATATGTTATTTCATGAATGTATGAGTTACCATTTGGCACTTCTGTATGATGGAGTCATTTATTTATGTCTGATATATGAATAACTTATTATGCGATATGCTGTTCACAACTGTTTTTCCTAACTTCTTATGCAAAGTGGTTTATCTTAATTTATTTATATTCTTATGATAGTTGAATGATCTTTATTACCAGTTATTGTTTGAAATCTCTTTAGATCACATAATAGAAGATATACACCCCGGGTTAGCGTAGATTAGATGTGTTTTTTCTCATTAGATTACAATAGCATAGAGTTAGTTTAAGAATCTAAATTAAATTAGCTTTAAAGTACTTTTAGATCAGCTTCATCCAACTCTACACACAAACACACCCTTAGATTGGGAAACTGGTCCCATTATCCCTATTCGGACCCACTATACCAAACGTATAAGGAGCTGCCAACCAAGGTCCGGACCAGGTGGGTATCCCCCTTGTTGTCGACCCGATTTTCAAGGCTTCAACACTTTGACAACACACAATGTAGAAATCAAGTCATCATGTTATAGCTCAGCGTAGTTACTTTGTGTAACCAATTCTACCAGTGCTCTAGTTCTTCATCAGAGTTTGAGGTGCATGAACTCTCGTGATCCCATGTAATTTGTCCATCCGCCATTGGATTCAACCAATATTGGTCTCACACTATTACCTTATAGATATAGTCCATATCATCATCACTCTCATAATTTCAAACTAGTTTAGTATAACGCGAACCTTCAATAGGATTTAGGGGTAATATCACGTGTAGCGGTTTCTTCTCAAATATCATCTTTCACTTCTTTAGATTGATTACCCCATTCATATTAGTAGCCCAATTAATCCCAAGGAGTGCAAGGTAGGGGTTGTTGTCATCCACAATTTCTATCACTTCAAAATCAGCCAGCGCACTCGCACCCTCAATATCGACAGTCACCCCCTATAGTCATCCCATGGAGATGATCTTCTACTAATTCACCAACCTTAGCTGAATCGAAGACCATTAGACTGTGGGTCTCCCCATCCGTTCCCAAGTTTGTTTTGGTAGGATGTTCACGTCTGACCCTAGGTCCAAAATAACCTGATCCATTTCATATCTCTTATCTGTGTGGTCAGTCTCATCTCTCGTCCCATCCTTGTTTTATGCTTACCTATATTTCGCACTACGCGTGGCTCACTCGCAGCGGTTCCAGCACATCTATTGATGAGCTCTTGTAACCCCTTCACGACCTTACTATCGCGTAGTAACTTCATACAGGTCTCCAGAAAAGTTGTAAGCATAGAAGGATCCATCTTCTAATCAAGCTTATCCTTGCTCCTTGAGGTGAAGGCCTTAGCGAAGCTATTCTTCGCTTCCATGAAGGTTTCACGTGTGTGCTCCAAATCGAACTCAACCTCCTTTGCCAAAGCTTTGTGCACCCATGTATTATCTTTGGGTTGTTTTCCCTTGTCATCTCCTATTGTGATTTCACTTCGGAGCACTATATTTACATTTGGATCCTCTTCACACAGATCAGATCTCATCATTTGCAGGTTATAAGTAGGCTGTGGTGGTAGCACCCCTTTATCATGTATCATAGCTATCAGTGTAGTACATTCTTCCATTTCATGATCACGCAAAGTGCAATACTTGCACGACAGACGTGTTGGGTTAGTACAATCATGGGCATAATGTCTTGGTCCTCTGCAATTGTAGTAGATCAACTGTCCCTGACCTCTGCCAAGTCCTCCTCTGCCTCGGCCTCATTCGCACCCCTAAAATATTGTCCATGCCATCCCTGTACTTTGGTCAAGGGGCCGCATTTCAGCCTAAACCCGCATTTCAGCGTAAACCCTATAGGCGAGAGTTCTAGCCATCATCAATTCATAACTCCTGCAATTACGCTCATCATGCCCTATCGACCTACAAAAGTTGCAGAATAGCTATTGCGGTGTCTGTACAAACTTCTACAACAAATGATAATTATCCGTGGAATGTTTTCCTACTACTTGACATATAGCTCACCACAATGCAAGCCCCGCACTCGGTCCTGCTTGAGCTTCCAGCCTCAGAGGCATCGTTCCTCCTCCTGTAAGGTAGTTCGCAAAGACTGGACAATGGTCTTTGTCATGCCCCTGACTCTTGCATTTCAGACACCATACCTCTTCACGTACCTCTGGTCAGACTATTATGTCCTGCTTCAAGTTTTGCATCTCAAGGAAAATATTTTTCAACTACACATCGATCTGTTGAACCCCCAAATTTGGATCCTACATCAGTGTTTCATGCAGCCTCATTGCGATCTCCAAAGCCTCTACCTGAGTTGTTATCTTCTGTTGCAACAATACAACCCTTAAGTGTGGTAGGAGCAAAGCCACAAACCACTCGCAATGTTGTCCGTCTCTCAAATTCATGTTGGCTTCGCAGATGGCACACTTCAACCTCTTGTCTAGTTCCCAAGGTGTCTCACCTGGTTGCATTGTGATTTCTTTGAATCCCACAATCGACTGTGCCTCAGATTTAGGCCTACTGAATTCTCTATTCAGTGTTGTCTAGATGTCTACTACTCTAGCATTTGGGTTATCATTAGCATACTTGATATACCAGGTTACCGCATGATCCTGCAGAGCGCTAGCCAATGTCAACTTCTTCATGTTATCATTTGTAATGCCCTGAGTTTCCCATACAGCTTTTAAAATGAACCAGAATTGGTCAGGGTCCTCATTCCCCAAGCCTTTGAACAAAGGCAGCTTCACTAAATTTGCCATATTGAACTGCGGTGGAGGCGGAGGTGGTATGGCTGAAGTCACAAGTGATGGTGGTGAAGTTGGAGGTGGTGTGGGCGAAGGTGGTATTCGCAAGAATCCTTGACTTATTAACTGAATAGCACTTCGTGGAGAAACCTGCATTATTCCCTCTTTGTCACCTTATAGGGCTGAAATCAACGAATTATATTCAGGACCCATTTTTCCTTCGTTCCTGTAAGATTTTCCGCTTCGCGTAGCTTCGAACATCAAGGTAGCTACATAACCCATTTTCACACAGCAACATTTTAATCCAGGTATTCAAAGATTTCATGTACTTACCTCGCGGTTCTTTGAAAAAACATTGCTCCGCCTCACTGTAGCTGACTGAGGTGTCGACCGCAAATTCAGTTACAAATCCTCTTATGACGTGATCGGGCCAATGATTGAAAACACGAATGATCTTACCCTCTGATGTTTCCAACCTTTGCACTAGCTCAGAGGTCCACACAATAGGATAGTCAAGTTTCCACCTTCCTTGGCTATCTGCTAGCTTTGCGATCCACTCGTATAGCTCAATCAGAAAGGAGCAGAAAAATATCTCGTGGATCTCTGTATACAAGTACTTGCCCAGCCACTGTTCCTTTGTTAATCATGAGTTTTTGTTGTCCTGTGCCGGGAATTCATGGATCTTCCTATCCAACTAGTCTCTAATATCTTTCTTAGTCGGATTCCAGTGATACGACATCACACATCTCTTATGCAAATTCGAGTCCCAGCAATGGAACCATTTGTTGGCTTGAGGGGGCCTGACCCAAGTTCAACTTTAATTAGCCAAACAAATCCCTACACTACTGGCCCTTTTGGCATCAGCCCATGGAGCATGAATCGAAGTCTCACCCAAAGCAGTATGGGGGGATGTTGGAACTAAGTTTCCGCACCCTAAGATAGTCGTGATGTCGTTTTATTCCCTTTATTCCAGCCTTCACACAAGCCACTTCGCTCTAGCGCCTACCAAACAAGCCCTCTATTCCATCCTTCAATAACTTTGTGAAAGGGTACGACTGACCTTTGCACAACCCTAACACTTGATCTAGAGACTTTCGTGCTGCTAAGGTAGCATACTGTGTTGATTCCTAAACTAGTCTAAGTGTCTTACTTATCTTATTAGATGTTCACAGTTAGCACCGTGTAACCAGATATTCTTATATGTGTTCAATTATCCAACATAATCATACATATTCACACATCACATAAGAATTATAAAGGAAATTCATACATAAAATGATAATATGCATTAACTGAAACAAAGACACATAAATTGCAGAATACTTCTCTTTATTAATATCTTCCAAGTGATTACAGACTCTAACCACCCTACGCACACAGTTGCAGGGGTCCACACACTTAGCTGCGGACTTCCACTCTAGGCCTCTGCACACTCAGCTGCAAAGCCTCTACCTATGCTACGACCCGAAACTTAGACTTCTTACTTTAGAGCTATAACTCTCTTACATCATCGATTACTCTAACTACTTAGAGCTTAACTCTTTTTATACAATCCCATGGTCTGCAGATCAGGGGTAGATCTCTTACAGTTGAATTTACTTTACAAAACTAAGGGTAGACAGCCCTTTATGACTTATAACACACACGACCACAAAATGCAGAGTATTTACAAGTTTCTTACAAAATTTGACCAAAATATGGGCTTTTAGCCCCAAAACTACCATTTGGGGGATCCTGTTCCCAACATAGGCAGTTAAGAATTCTAGCATCTTGGGGATTTACTTGCCATTCATCTGGTAGCAATTTCTTTGTTAAGATAGTTTCACAAATTTTTTGGACTATCCCTTCCCACACTAGCTCCTGATTTTTCCCTCTATTCTTGAAGATCCCACGGTTACGCTCCTTCCAGATGGCCCAGAGAGTAAAGACTAGAACTAAGTTCCAAGCCCGGTTAAGGACAGGGCTATAGAAGAGGCCATGGCACTAAAGAAAAATGGATTCTTTAATTCTTTGGGGATCCTGATCCATTATGCCAGAGAGTTCTTCCACTTGGTTCCATTGTTTAGTGGAAAATGGCCATGTATTTAGAAGGTGTTCTAGATCTTTCATTTGGCATCCACAGAGGATATAGTATGAGCATCTGTAGAACCCTTTTTTTATAACTGATCCCATGTTAGGATTTTTTCCCTACACACTATCCATAGAAATAATACCACTTTTTTCCACCATTCCCTCACCATATTTTTTTCCAAATTGTTTGTTGGTTCTCTTGTCTCCATCCTACCTTTAATCTGTATGCCTCCTGGATAGAAAAGGTGCCTCTTGTGTTGTATCCCCACCTCAGAATGTCTAGTCCTTCTTGTCTGGTGATTCTTTTGGATTCCAATTCTTTACCCAACTGAATTCATTGGGCCGAATTCGGAGGTTCTGGCCAGTCCTCACGACATTTCCATCTTCTCCATCCTTTAATTATGGAGTCTTCTTTCCAATACTAATTCATTGTATGATAATTTCTTTCGGAGGTGTAAATGAACAAATCACTCAGGTCCTGTATGGAAAAAAGCTTTCCTCTTTTCTGCCATGAATCTTGCCAGAATCAAGTTAATGTTGCCCCATTTCTAATTTCCCAGAAGAAGTGTTGATGGATAAGATCAATGTTTTGAGTTTCTAGGTTCCACATTTCCTTTCCGGGTGGGTCACGGTACCTGAGAATATCTTATGTATGGATGGGCATACCATATTTTCGAGTCCAAATATGTTTCCATAAATCATCTCCTCCTCTTATCCACCTCCACAAAATTTTAACTCCCATAATTTGGTTTAGGGTGTGTGGATCTCGAAGACCCTATCCTCCTTCCATTTTGTGGTTAGTTAATCTAGGCCACAAAACCAAAGTTGTTTCTTCAGCTGATGAGCCCCTCCCCAAAGGAAATGTTTAAAAGTCTTAGTCATTTTGGTGTAAGATGTTTTGGGGTTATCCATCCCTGAGAATTGGTAAATCGGTATGGATTGGAGAACAACTTTGAGGAGGACTGTGCAGCCAACCAGGTTGAGAGTGTGGAATGTCTAGTTAGAGTTTCATTTAGATTTTTTGAAGGAGAGAGTTCCAGCATGAGGTTTTTAAAGAGTTCAAATATAGGGGCATTCCTAGTTATTTAGAGGGAAGAGAGTTGACTCCAATCCTAACACACAAGCTAAGAAGGTTTGAATGTTCCTTGTAGTATTGAAAAAGAAGCTGCATGATTTGTCGTTGTTTATTAGGGTCCTAGAGGCTTCCATGAAGTTGTGTAGAATTTATTTGATATGGCATGCTTCCTTCAAGGATACATGGAAAAATATCATAATGTCATCAAAAAGTTGTTGGTGTGTGAACGGGAGCTCATTCCCCACAGTATAAGACCTCATATTTTTAGAGATTGGGCTTCCTTTCTCAGGATCCTACCTAGGCCTTCAACTGCCAGGATGAAAAGGAATGACAATAGAGGATCACCTTGTCCCAAGCCTTGAGAGGGGTTAAAAGTTCTGGTTGGAGAACCATTTAGAAGAATGGAGTAAACAGGGGATGCCACCATGGAAAGGTTCTAGCTGATCCATCTCTGATCAAAGCCATAGGATTTGAGAATGTTGGTAAGGAAGGTACAACTAATATGGTCATATGCTTTGGATAATTCTAACTTGATCATCATACCAGGGACTTTGGGAAGCTTTAGGGAGTGCACTGCCTCCTAGGAAGTGATGAATCCATCCAAAATTTGATGGCCCTCAACAAATCCTGATTGTTTCAAGGAAATGAGGTTAGGGAGCAGGGGTTTGAGGCACTTAACAATGACTATGGCTATAATATTATAGATAACATTACAAAAGGCTATCGATTTGAACCCTTGGGCGTCCTTCAATTTGGTTGTTTTAGTAATTAAATCAATAAACGTAGCATGCAGGCTTGGACATACCTTTTGGTTGCATCTAGAATTCTCCACCACTTCCAACATGTATTTTCCAATGAAGTTCCAAGCTGCTTGGAAGAACTCTGTTGTGAATCCATCAGGGCCAAGGGGTTTATTATTTTCCATTACTTTAACCACCTCCTCCACTTCCTCCGAGGAGACCACCCTCATAAGGCCCAAGTTCTGGTCCATGGATACCAAGTGGGGAATGTTTTGAGTGATTATTTGAATTGCCTCGGTCTTGTCATGAACAGGTTCAAAGAGAAGAGAGTGGAAATGTTTCACGACCCGGCCCTCCATTTCCCCATGTTGGACTATTATGTTTCCAATCTCATCCTTTAAAGAGAACATGCTATTGTGATGGCAATGTTGGATCATTGCTTTGTGGAAAAAACGAGTGATTATTTCCCCTTCTCTTAGTCAGTTAACTATGGATTTTTGTTTTCATAGGATATCTTCCTATTTTCGTCGTTCTTCCATTTGGTTGATGATCCTCCCTTCTTCCTCCACTAGGTGTTCTTCCCTGCCTTGGTTTATGATTTGTTGTTGGAGCTTTATGATATTGTTAATCAGTTGATGTTGGTCTCACATAATGTGTCTGAAATCTTCCTTGTTCCATTTCTTAATCTTTATTTTTATTTCCTTAAGTTTCAATTGGAACATATGCATATGGTTCCTTCCAAGTTCCTCACTTTCCTTCCACATCTTTCCACTTTCTGCATTAGCTTAAGATCTCTGAGCCAAAAGGACTCAAATCTAAAGGGACAGTTTTTTAGGCTTGTTTTCAGGCCAATTTCCAACCAAATTGGCCAATCATCAGATCCCATAACAAGAAGGATGGAAGCTTTGAGGAAGATGTCACAACTGACTACCTGCTTTGATACCAAAAAACGATCCAGCTGAGATGCAATCTGGTGCAATCCCCCTCTTCTATTATTCTATGTGTGGTTTCCATTGTTGGATGACATGTCAACCAAGTGAATCTCATTGATCAAGTCTCTGAACCTTTCCATGTCTATGTCCTTCTTGGGCATGGTATTATCGTCTTGACAAATACCTTCAACAACAAGGTTTCACAAAAGGATCCACAGACAATAACTTGTACACAGAAATTGAGGATGATAAACTGCTAATTATTGTTGTTTATGTTGATGATATAATCTTTGGTAGTAATGAAGAATCTATGAGTCAAAACTTTTCTTTTGTTATGTAGCAAGAATTTGAAATGTATTTACTTTGGGAACTAACCTATTTTCTTGGTCTACAAGTGCAACAAACAAAAGATGGCATCTTTCTCTCAAAAACAAAATATCTCAAGCATATTTTAAAGAAGTATCGTATGGAAGATTGCAAACCTGTATGTACTCCGATGACGACAGGGTGTAGCCTCATTTCTAATGATAATTCTCCCGCATTAAACCAACCATAGTACAACTCTATGATTGGAAGTATGTTGTATCTAACATGTACCAAACCAGATATCATGCATGCAGTTGGGATGGTTGGACATTTCCAATCCAATCCAAAGGAATCACATCTTCAGGCAATAAAGAGAATATTCAAATATCTCTAAGGAACCCAATACTTTGGTCTATGTATCCTAAATATTTAGATCTTGCCCTTCATGCATACACATATGTGGATTAGGCTAGAAATGTTGATGACTGGAAAAGCACTAGTGGAGGTAAATTTTACATGGGGCCCCGATTGGTATCTTGGTTCAACAAGAAACAAAGTTCCATTTCCTTATCTACAGCAGAAGCATAATATGTGGCTAATGCATATTGTTGCACACAACTCCTCTGGATGATGCAAACATTACAAGATATACAAATCAAACTTTCTCCACCCATCTCCATCCTATGTGATAATACAAGTGCTATTAGTATTTCAAAAAATCCTGTTATGCACTCCAAGACCAAGCATATTCCAATTAAGTATCACTTTCTATGAGAACAAGTGTTTGAGAAAAAGGTTAAATTGGAGTATGTTCCCTCCAAAGAACAAGTTTTTGATATATTTACTAAACCTCTTCCCAGAGAAGCATTTTAATATCTCAGACAGAAAATGGGAGTTGTCTCTGCCTCATTTTGCTGTTAATCTAGTCTACTCGGTTTATAGGAGAAAATTCAGAAGGTTCCTTTTTGTATGCGGGCTTCATGAATATATATGCGAGTTTCTTTGCAAACATTCATGTATGTTTTTTTATGATAGAAAAATAGTGGGGCAAACTCAAGATCAGCCTCTGACATGCTATTGACAACTATGATTTTATTTTTCTTGGTATGGTGTTGATGGATACAGTGTGCTGATATGGTATTGAGTTATGTTTTTCTCATTTATATTTATCTAATTGATGGACATGCTTTGATGAATGAGTTGTTCACAATGAATAGGTAGCACAGGTTCAGGGGGAGCATTAGCCTTGCAAAATATAATGCATTGTTGGCATTATGGCTGATGAATTATGCTACTATTAATATATTTTAGTCTCTGTTATTAATGTCATATCTGTCATTTGATGTAAAGGTCATGTGGAGACCTACGATGTAATAATTTTCATATTCAGTCATGTATGGAATTTTGAGGTCATATCAAATATGTAATCCCACTTGGTTGGGTGGTAGTGTCAAAAATGTAATCCCAATTGGTTGGGTGGTTGAGTCAAATATGTATCCCCACTTGGTTGGGTGGTTGATTCAAATATGTATCCCCACTTGGTTGGGTGATTGATGTAAGTATGATTCCTTGGTGATAGGAAGGTCATACTTAGTTGAGTTATAGAGTCATGTTCTTCATTTTAAAATATTTATGAAGATTCATCATGTGCTTAGGGGAAGCATTAATAGATAGTGCAAATCAGATGCAAAGGGATAGCTTCGGTCTACCCTTTTCCCTTGATGTCAAAGGGGGAGAGTATCTTGGTGTTTGAATAACAATTATTTGATGTATCTAATAGGTATGTACATGTTGAGGTGATCAATACCAACATGGTTTCCATTAAGTCCAAAGGGGGAGAATGTTGGAATTATGATGCATGTGTTGTCTTTGATGGCAACTCACTTGTAACAGAAAAAGTATATGGCAACTAGATGAATCCACAAGTCAGTTCAGAGGTGATAGAGTGATGGAACAAAATAACATAATGATGGGACAAAGATTTACAAATCAGAATCAGAAGTTTGATAAAGGTGAATATTTAAATATCTATACGTGGGTTTGTTAAGGCCAAGTTACATATACACGCGGGTACAAATAAACAAAGTACATGTTGGTGCACTAATTTAAGAATACCAAGGGTCCTTACCATGGTATTAACCTAGAATATTGAGTGCAGTAACAATTACTTGATCCCGTCCAAGATTACCACCGACACTAGTGTATTTTTGACTCATGGTATTGGCTAAGGCTCTAACTATATAAGGAGGTGAAGATCAAAGTGCAAAGCGTTCATGTGAAAGGACTTTTGATGAATACTTCAATTTGAAGTATATTTTCATTATAAGGGCCATAGTTCACAGATAGATCTAAAATAATTATGCACCGATGAATACAATGATGGATCAGGCTCAAGAGACTTGGAATGACCTTCCATTATATGATATGCTCATGGATTGACTAGATCTAATTATTAACGCATGCTTTTATCTCTGAGTATTATGATCTGGGTCTTTCTGAAGTTCTGAAGAGATGCATAATTTTAGGTCAAAATTTGCAGATCTTTATGCGGGTTGGTCTCGGTTAAGTCGCGTATACACTCGGGTTCGTTTCTTCAAAGTTGCGTACATAAAAGAAGGGTTTTTTTTTCATAAATGATTGATCAACCTTATCAGTGTTATTGTATCTCTGACATCTTTCAATCATGTCATCATGTTGATCTGGGTTGAGTGATAATGTCTGAAGTAGAATTGATTGAATGATGAAGTTGAATTTGGTTACATGTTGATTGGTTGAAAAGATTATTGATGTTGCTAACTATATGAGGATTCTGTAAGCTAACATAATATTTCAGAATAACTCTAGTCAACCCTGTGTCTGATTCAACATTACAAGTTTTTGGTATATTGAGATTTGTAAGCAAGTTTCTCTACAAAAAAGTGCGTATACACACGGGTTGCCTTAAGTGAAGTAGCATATACATGTTGGGATATGAATTATTAGGGTTGTAGTTGATTTTGTGTTTTGATGCAGTATTCTGAGTTTTGTTCTGTGTTCTGTGTTCTGGTTATAGTGATCTCATTGTTCTGTCTGAATTATGTTGGTGTTTTCTGCAGTTGATCTACAAGTTGTGTTATATTAAAGTAGGTGGATCCAGTGTGAAAATTTATGAAACATGGTCCACGAATTTTGATGAGGGTTTGAGCCTTGAGTGAGGAAGTCGAAGCTTCCTGCTAGTAGTAGCTGGTAATCAGATCAGGGGATTGGAGCTTCCTTCCAATAGGATCTGGACAACCAGTGAAGGTTGTAGCCTTTAGCAGGTGGGTTCTTGTGTATTGGCATGAGTTTGCACTAGTACAAGAATGTAAGAAGTTTCTGATATTAATAAGTTTAAAGACTAAGATGACAACAGTGGTGGTTTTATCCCACATTGGGTTTCCACCTTAAATCTTGATGTTCATGTGTGTTGCTTATGTGTGATACTTTAGCCTGTACTTACTACACCTGCTTACTACTTATCAAATGCCTGGTAAATCTCTTACATTCTAGTTTAAGTTTAACAGATAAAGAATGAGTTGTTTTACAAGTTTACTAAGCATACGCTAGTTTCTTTACAATAGTCACGTACATACGTGAGTTGGGTTTAGTAAAGTCATGTACATATTTCAAAAAAGAAAATTATTATTGTGTGTTTTTTAAAATACTGATTCACCCACCCTCTTAGTATTTTTCCCAACATCTTTGTAGAGTTGCTTTTGATCCTTTGGTATAAAATGCTCGTCCAAATGTCTCCACTCACTCAACAACCTGCATAAGACTTGCTCTTCATTGCTTATCTCTTCTCTTTGACTGTTGATTTCCATGTTATCCTATTCCACTGGTTGTTCCTTTACCTCTTTTTTAGATATTTCCTCTTTAGCCTTTCTTTTGGCACTATTTCCATCCTTTTGATGTACTGAATAGTTGTTTGGATGTGTTGCTTCCATTTTCACTTCCCCAAACTCCTCCTCCTGCTGCAGGATGTCATACTAGTTGCTAATTTGCATTCCTTTTCTTGGCCGCGGTTGGGTCGAAGTATGGGGATTCTTTTGAGTTTGCCTTCTCCTTTGGACTTCTTGGAAGCCCTCCTCTCCTTCTTGAGATTTCCATGAATTATTGGCTTTGGATGGCTCCTGGGTCTCAGACTGGTTCAACAGGCATTCCCGGAACAAATGTCCATATTCATGGCATTTGTGACATCTGAAGGGGATATGCTCGTAATCAATGGTTTGTTTCCATACCTCCTTGTGGTATTCCAGTTCAATGGATTCCAGTAAGGGTTATTTTATATTCATATAAACACAAATCCTTGCATAGGATGTGTACCTTCCCCTTCTCGTGGAATCTGCAATTTACACACTAAATACTAACAGAGCACCTTATCACCATTTACACACTAAATACTAACATAATTGTAATTATTATATAGAATCCATTCACTTTATGTAACCAAAGTGAATTATTTTCTTGAAGGATACCTAGTAGCGATGATTCACATCATACATACTAAATGTTAAAATAACTTAAATTAAAGAATATAAATTAAAAAAATGGATCATATATGTAAAAAATAAATGTTAAAATGACTTAGAATCCATCCTCTTTATGCTCCTAAGTTAACCCTTTATAAAATAGTAAAAGTGAGTTATTTTCTTGTTGTATAATGATGATAGGGATGATACACATTGCAAATACTAAAAGTTAAAATAGTTTTTATTAAACTAATTATATAAAAAAAAATAACATAATATATATTATATTTTTAGTATTTCCGTTTAGAGAGAAAGTAAAGTTTAAATGTTTAGAGATATTACATAATATTTTTTTTTGGTGGTTTAGGTGTTTGGTTTATATATATTTAGATCAATTATTTTATTTAAAATAGAATTTAAAATTGTGTTTTTAATTAATTTAGAGTTTATTTTTCTTATAATAAATAATCACAAATTGATAACTTGTTTAAAAAATTTAAATTGATTTTAAAAAAACTTATTTATAAAACAACCTGAATATTATAAATAAATATTTTGAAATATGTAAAAAAAATTAAACGAATAACTATTTTTCTAAAAATAAAAAAAAACATGTATTAGTTATTATATGTGTTCTCTTATTAAATATCTTTTATATTTATTAATATTCTTTTAATTATAAAAGTGTTCTTCACTTCTTTATTTATAATAATTTTTATTATAATGAATTACACAGTTTATTATATTATATCTCTTTTTGGTAGGCTAATAAGGGGATTGGAACCATTATCTCAAGGTGTCTCATATTTTTAGAATAAGTCATTATAGCAATTAAACTTTACCCAATAATTAAAAACTCTTATCTTTTCACTATTTAATCTAACTTTTTTAGATATTATTGAAATCATTATGAATTCAACTTTTTATTTTTAATAAGATAAGTGAAACCCATTAGAAAAAAAAATGTAGATTCAACATTTTTAATAAGACAAATGAAGTCCATTGAAACAAATTTACTCGACTTCTAAAATTCTCAACAAAATATTACTTCCAATACTTACTGAAATAAAATTATAGTTCACTACGTATATTTTATCAAAATGAAGCCCATTGAAACAAATTTACTGGACTTCTAAAATTCTCAACAAAATATTGGATTTGACTTCTAAAATTCTCAACAAAATATTGCTTCCAATACTTACTGAGATAAAATTATAGTTCACTACGTATATTTTATCATCCTTTTTCATTTTTCTTTTAACATGTTATTATTTTTGCATGAATTTGTTAAGACAAATAGACTCCCTTTTACCGAACAAAAAAACTACATAACATTTTCAATTATTAATAAATAAGTCAAAGTTCCAAATTCACCATTCAACTTGAATGTTGTTTCTATTTGTTCATTAATACATTATGGATTTCATTGGTTTAAAATATGATATTTATTTATAAAATATTTTTAATGCATTATTGTACCATGTAATACTAACCTAAAACCATTTAAATTAGAAGTAATTCTTAGTGTTATTATACTTAATGGCTAGGTATATAGAGATCGATAAATCGTTGACTGCATATTATTTCTTTTGATTTTTTCAATATCGCTCAATTTAACCAATGTTTTTTAGAAACTTTCTATTTAAAACTATTTTAATTTTTTATTGTACAAGCAACTTAGGAGTCTTATTGCAGCTTTGCAAATTATAAGCTTGGTTTAAAGCGTCAAGTTTAGATAAAATACATAGAATATCAAGTAAACATTTAATTTCAATAAACTAATGCTAAGCCACACATAACATTAATCTAATAACATCTTTTATTTAGAAAATTTTCAGTAATCATAACATTTGTCCCATATGATGGCATTTCTTGAGGCCTCAATGCGTGTGTGCTCGACATCTTCATTTTTTTCTCTCCATAAAATAGAGGGAGGGATAGAAAAGATAAGAATTTTCCATGTTTGCTACATTTTTTCTCTATAATATAATGCTTTCCAAAATTTTATGCGCAATCCTCAGTGATCTATTTGCTCTTAAGCAAATACTTCGTCAACCCCCAAAACTCCCAATGTAGCAAACAACAATCGATTCCTTTCTGCTTGTGGTCTGAATTTCTTTTTAGCCTTATTGAGAATAGGGTAGAGTGAAGAAAAATGTATACATTGTTATTGATAGTTCAATTATATATTTAAAATTTTTATATAAGATATATTGTTTGTATATTTTATGTAAATGGTTATGCTAAAAAAATTAAATACTCTATTGTTCATTTTAGTAAACATCATGAAAATCTTGTATCATAAGCTACATTGTGTTGCACTTAAATATATTAAATAATTAACCATCGTATGATCAAAACAGAACTGGTGTTCAATATTAATTTATCCACACCTAAATATATTAAATAATTAGTAATAATATGATGAAAGCAGAGGTGGTATTCAATATTCATTTGTCCATACATGTTTTAACAATAAACTTAATTTTTTTTTTTTCCTTTTCTCCATATAATTCTCCACATCCGAAACACAGTATCACCCATTAGAAAGTAGCTTGAGAAAGTTTTATTGTCCACAGAATCTAAACCTGATCAATTGGAAAAGCTTGTAAATAAATGTTAAGGGGCATGATCAATTGGAAAAGCTTGTAAATAAATGTTAAGGGATGTCATGACTCTGACTTAAAAAAATTTAACGAATAAAAAAGGAGTTGTCTTTAATGTGATTTTTTGGAGATTCCGGTGACGGAATTTGGTGAGAAAAATTGAGGTTAAATCTTGATTTGTATTATTTAAAATGGTTTTTTAACTGTATATTTGGATTCAACACCCTGAAAAACCTCTAGGACGCTTTGATTGTGCAGAAATTACCTATCAAACTTGTGATTCCAATAAATTGCTACCAGATTTTAGAAAAATTTGGCCGGAAAAACCTACCGAAAAAACCTCCAAAAAATCTCACTAAAAACAACTGCAATAAAAAATAATACCTAATTTTAACATGTTGAAGGGATTAAAAAAAAATATCTTTGCTTTTGAATACCGAATTATTCTGAACTGATATGTCTAGTTTAATAGCGTGACCTTATTAACATATGTTTATTGTATGGAAAATCTATAATCTATTAAGCAAATAAATTATTTATTCGGCAGGTATGCCGTTGCATGGCATCCTTGTTTCATGTTGTTATGGGTGTTTACAAAAATAGGAAAACAAAAACTTGGTTACATAAAACCTAATAGATTGGTTTTTCATCATGACTATTTACAATTGGTTCCATAAGGCATTTAAAATAATTTGAGTTTTTCTAGAAGAAGCTGTATTAATTTGAGATTTATTATTTACATATATTTACAGAAGCGAAATTGAATTCGCAATGACATATTTATAGAAACATGATTTACACAATATATATGCTGCAGGAGCAGCGGAGCAACATTGATGAACATATAAACTGTCGGAGCAACATGATACATGCAACGAGGGGTTTGAACCCCGGTGGGAAGGCGGCAAGCCGTCCCGACCGTGGGGGTAAATGCCCAGGTGCTTTAATATTATTATTATATGTAATACTAATATAAAATTATTCAAATTAAATACCATAAATCCCAGTAACATATCATTATATTTATTTACCAAAGAAAAAAAAATAACGAAAAATTGAGTTACATAAAACATAATTTATATTTTATTTTATGCTATAAAAATATTATATATATATATATAATTTCTTTTCAAATCTTAAATTATAAAAAAATTATTAAATTAATTAATTAATTAATTAATTTATTTTTATTTATTTATTTATTTTTTTCCTTCAGACTTTATGTTTATGTGAGTTATGATATATTGTTAACATCTTCTAGAAAAATCACATTGAGAAAAGAAGGTCAATGCATTTCATCATTATTGGGACTAGGATGAGGAGAAAAATTAACTGACTAAAATATATAAATCTCAAAGATGAAATGGTAAATTCTAACAGTTAAAACAAGTGAACAACAAGGAATAATTGAAGCATCTCTGCAGCCCTTGAGAAATGTTAGGTCAATAACCTTTTTTGCCACCTTCAACCTCATTCGCTCAAAAAGACGAATTTTAATTGTAACATCCCTTCTGTATAGGGATATAATCTCAGACTTTATGCTTCTGTGATTCATGATATATTGTTAACATCTTCCGGAACCTCATCCTGGTCCCGATGAACCTAGATTTGGGTTCGAAACGCATCGACCCTCTTTTCTCAATGTGATTTTTTTGGAAGATGTTAACAATATATCATGAATCACAAAAGCATAAAGTATGAGATTATATCCCTATACGGAAGGGATCTTTTTGAGCGAATGAAGTTGAAGGTGGCAAAAAAGGTCACTGACCTAACATTTCTCAAGTGCTATAGAGATGCTTCGGTTATTCCTAGTTGTTCACTTGTTTTTACCATTGGAATTTACCATTTCATCTTTGAGATTTATATATTTCGGTTAGTTAATCTTTCTCCTTATCCTGGTCCTGATGATGAACCTAGATTTGGGTTCGAAACCGTCGACCCTCTTTTCTCAATTTGATTTTTCCTGAAGATGTTAACAAAATTATTGTTTTTTTTAACATATAAACAAAAAGTTTTAACATTTGTTTTGGATTAACTTATAGAAAATTTGAACTAATAATCTCTATTTCATAGAGTATTTTGAAATATACTTCTTTACCATCCCATGGTGCATAGAGGAGATGGTGATAAGGTGCTCTGTTAAAGCCCTCTGTCGTGTAAAGGTCACTCGTTCAAAACTCCATGGGAAAAAATTCAATCTTACTAAGGACTGATGTGGCCCAATCCATGTGCTATCATTGGGTAATTGTGGACTAGGCTGGATACGATCCACAAATAATTGTGGCCCAAATTAGATATGATCCCAAGATAATTTTGATGGCTTAAATAAATCATGGCTACTCAAATCATCAAATAGACACACCCATCATCTATATCACTTAACAAAAACAATTATTTACTATCAACTAAAACCCTATAAACTTACTTTTAATATATATATATATATAAATAATAAAACAGTTTTATATTATAATTTATTCACCACATGCACATGCAAAATACACCACAACTACATTGAAATCACGACCACAATATATAAAATTAACCTGCATATTATATAAATTATTCACAAAGCATTCCATAAAAGGTAGATCACATGGTATAACATAGAAGGTAGATCACAAGAAATAACATAGTGCATAATATCTTTGAAAATGACCATTTTATTGTTTTATATTATTCAATTCTTTAACAAGGACATGCATTAAAGTGGGGGTTTATAGGAAGGGACAACGATACGAGATCTAAGATAATAGGAAGATATAATAGGTTGACTTATCGACAACGCAGGCAAGATGTTGGACACGAAAAATATGGAATTCAGAGTAAAGGCACTACCTACTAGGTTTTTGGAAATATCATCTCTTCTTGTTGAGGATATTATAAAAAAAAAAATCTAATGTCAATTAAGAAGTGATAAGTTTTAAATGATTTATTTGGGACATAATTGATTGGGGCAGGTATTAGATTATTCATTTGATATAAAAATAATCAAATAAAATTACTAGATTATTAGTTACAAGGTAATCTATCAATTAAGCATGAAATTAAGAATTTTGAAGATTGTAAATAATTTTTATTACAACTATATTAATCAAACAAATATTAAAGTTGGTACAAATAGTAAAGTTGGTAAAATTATGTGAAAAGCTTTTTGGTTTTGAAATTCCAATTTTGATTTATGATAGTAGATTTATGGGGTTTAGATTTTTATTTTAAATGTAAAAGATATGTTTATGTATGATATTAATTTTGGCTATTGTTAGTTTGTGTGAGGGCTTTAAGATTATTAGTATTTCTTTTTTACAGCTAATTATTAGTATTTCTTTTCTACAATTAAGAATACCAATCTTTAAAATATTTTATTTTGAGATCTAGACTTTTACTGTGTTAGATTTTAACATTTTTTCTAAAACAAAGTGAAGCAACTTTGCTTGTAATTTGTAATGTGAAAAATTTAGGAAAGAGGATTTGAATTCAAGAAAAGCCAATAAAAAATGTATAGTGACAAATGGCCTTTCTGTAGTTTGTAGTATGGAAGTGTTGGAAATTTATGCTTCCTTGTTGGGTATGTAGATTAGTTAGGCAGTGAATGGTGTTTTTGTTGGGTGCCAAAAATGTTCTATTTTTCTCCCTTACCCACCTTTGTTTTACCTAATTTTGGCCTAAAATCTATAGTTTTTACCTCACATTTTGGTGTGGTTTTGAAGACATGTGTTACAAACATTATATCTTAAGAAGATGTTAGGCATATTTATATTTTGAAGCCAACATAGTTCAATTTATGTGTTTTCTAAACATTTGTGTTTCTATACAAACCATTGACCCAAGTTTGCACAGTGCCCGTACCCAAGAGGCTCCCTGCACTCAGGCTCATGGTAAAGTCTTTAAGAGGATGAATTGACAACTAGAATTTTCTATGGTATGTTTGGAGAGTTTGTTTGTTTCCCTCCCATTGTTGGCAATAGTAATCCATGGAAGCAGGGTTGGTCTCCAACATTGATGATCCTCACTACCAAATCCAACCTTTCATTATCTAAGTTCGTGGTTATTAGGGTTTATTTTGGCAGAAGTCGAGATCCTAGATCTAACTATTACTATTGTAAGCTAGGCCAATAACATTTCTTTATATGAAAAATATGTATAAATTGACTATTTCGGCCCTAGGCCAAGTTAGCAAAGCTAGGGAGATGAGGCTGAAAGTTTCTCTCTTCATTTGGACATATATGTGATGTAACAACTATTTTACTAATACATTCATCCTCCATGCTAGGTTTTACTTTTCTATGAGTTATTATGCATGATTGATTTGTATTTTTTGCGAGTTAAATTCTTAACTAGGGTGTGTGAGCTAGTATGGTTGGGCCCACCAACACAACTCCACAACCCTCTCATTTATTACCTCTAGATTTATGCATGGTGTGCATCATTAAATATATGTGTGTCGAGATTATTTATTGGTTTGAATGTTGTTGTGTTGTTTTAACAGTGTGAATCTATCATTTATGCTCATAATATTTCTCTGAATATACTTATCAAACCTGGAGCGTAAGTGAAAGGATGAATCATTGATGAAACACATGATTTCCCTATCTCAAATCACTCTATATATTGGGTTGTTGGATAAATATCTTTGGTCAAATTTAAATATGATTGATTCAGTCATGTTTCATTAGCTCTCATTGATTTGATTATTGTTCATTGCATGGCTTGTGGATCTACTTTATTAAGCGTTTTAGGTAAATATTTGGGTGTTTTTCTCGTTTGACTTCCCACACAATTTGGCTCTAGCTCTTGGTGAGAATGTGGTTTTTCTTCTTCCTAAGTGTGGTCATTTTATTGACTGTCACTAGTTGTATTTTCCTATTATTTTTTATTTGAGCTTGCACAGAGCTAGGGATATTTGTTGTAAATTCTCAGAACCTTGAGGCCATCATGTCTGCTGTCTATGGGAACCCTAGCATCAGTTTCAATGTGTTGAGTTCCCTATCTTCTGTCATAATCTCTTGTTTTACACCATTGCAGATCTGTCTTATTAATATGGGTATCGATTCTATGTGAAGGTTCCATATATTGATTGCTTTTTTTTTCTATACTTAAATGTGTCTCTGTATGATATTTCCTTTTCGGGTTTTGATTCTTTTGCCTTGAAAAGCTTAGGGTTTCAAGTTATGATTTAGTGTAGGCAAGAAAATGAGTACAAACACTTGTGTGAAATAAAGTATTTTACAGAATTTGTTTATAAAATAAGAAATATATTGTGTTTCTGTAGATAATAAATATGCGTTTGATATCTTGTACTAGCAATGATTTTTGAGAACATTGTTGTGAGTATTGGTTATCTCATGAGTTTTTTCTAACAACATGATTGGTTAATTTCTTGATTGCATACAATAGCATTGATTTCTTTTCGAATGGGATTTTGAGTGCACT
Source organism: Pinus taeda (assembly GCA_000404065.3). Taxonomy (NCBI): domain Eukaryota; kingdom Viridiplantae; phylum Streptophyta; class Pinopsida; order Pinales; family Pinaceae; genus Pinus; species Pinus taeda. The sequence goes on along the minus strand of APFE031574819.1, from coordinate 59,969 downwards.
AGCATCTACAAGTACTTATTTAAGAAAAGTTTGAGAATTTCTTTGAATGAGTGTGATTTATTTGTGGAAAATTTTCTGATCAATGCATTCGATGAATTAGATCACAGCATTGGATGAGAAATAGATAAAATGGTGAATTTTATTTGAGATACTTTATTTGCTTGGTGTGGTTGTAATTTCGAGAATATTGCCTAGACTGAACAGTTAATGGTAGTTTAGTTGTTTTTTGGAATAAGTTTCCATCCTTTTGGAATAGTGTTATTAAGGAGTGAAACTTCAAGAGGAGACCTTGTTTTGAGATTGAAGAGTGTGAAAATTTTCTTTCATTTTAATTTAAAATAGTAGGGTAAATAGGACAATCAAAGTCTCTCTGGCATAAATAGTGTTGCACCTCAAAGTTTACTGATCCATATTGACAAGTGAATGTTGAGATAAATACAAGACTAATACTGCAACCCAACAGTTCTGTCAGGAAGGAGTTAGCAAAGGGGATGAACCCTCAGACTTTCATTGTATATTCCAAGGTGGTGAGGATATATATATATTTGTGTGTGTGTGTGTGTAATTCATTGTTTCTATTTTAGCACTTATGTTGTTATTCTTTCACCTTCATACACATCCAACATATGTTTTATATATAATTATTGTTATTCTAGCACTTACATTGTCATCCTCTCATTTTCATACACTTCCAACACAGTCCAATATTCTTTCAACATAGAAACACATTTCGTATCTGTGTACACATAATGTTTTTTATCTACTATAATATCCTCCATCTTGAACTTCCACATCTAAAAAAGAATTCCATTGAAATTCTCTATCTCCACTCTAGAAATGTTCACCATTCTTTCAATACAAGAATCACCATTGTATAGCTCCCTAGGTTGATCACAACTCTATCATATGTCCAAAACAAGCCAAACCCTTATCAACAATGGCATCCGCAAAGGCCAAAACATCAGTTTGAAAACAAATTTTATTATTAAACCTTTATAATAATGTAATGCATTTAATAAGTAGAAAAGTAAAACAATAACAATAACCTATTACAGAGAGATTTACCCTAGGAACCTAGAGCAAGATAATGAGCTTATAATATGGAGTCATCAAGCCATTAAATAGAATATATTACATCAAACATCATAGGAAAAATCATGAAATACCAAAACCTTATCATAAACTATCAATATAAACTCATTAATTATTTTATCAAAGAGTTTATCATCTAGTCAAGTTTAACTAAACTATGAACAATTCCTAAGAAAATTAAACCTAACATTGAACAAACTCGAAACCGTGTGAATGAAAAAAATTGTCATCTTTATAACACTACAAATAACCAAGATGATTTCTTTTTAAATATATTAATTACCTTTAAAATATAGTTTATGAATTATAGAACATGAAATAATCATTATGGTGTCCTATTAATACACTCCATGGTGTAAAACGCAGTGGGAAAAAATCTAGCCATGCTGAGGGTTGGTGTGGCCTAGGTCAGGTGTGATCCCCAAGTGATTTTGATGGGTCACGACTACTCAAGCCACAACTTAGTCATGCCAGTCATATAAGGACTCACAAAAACTAGCAAACAAAAAGAAACATAAAATTATGATTACAAATTATTTAGTGAAAATGATTAAAAGTATACAGGAATTATTTTTAACTTGTTTTTGAGTGGGAGTTATTTTTGACTCATCGTCACTGGGTCATAATGATTAGTTGGAAATGTAAATATTGTTTTGTATAGAGATTATTTCAAATCATATTATAAGTATTTTTTGTTGGAAAACAATCTACATTATATTAACAAAAATGGTATACATAAAGTACATGCAAATAAGCCAGGAGAGTCATGACCCGAAGGCACCATAGTAGAATACAGAAGGGAGAGCACTTTCCCCAAGAGGGGGAAACTAGATGGTTTGCCCATGAAGTAGAAGAAAAATGTCATTGTTATAGTTAAAACTAGAAACCAAAACAAGAGATCAAGCTAGAGAATTTGATAGAGAGAAACAACCTCTTTTCTAACAAAAATATATCGATAAAACCAGTAACAAGACATAATGCTAATAAAACTATCCACAAAGTGGACATAGTCAAGCTAAGCTGGTAACATGAAAATTGGAGAGAGTGTGGACTTTTTTTTGTTGAGCACATTTGTTATTGGATGGTCCACCAACGTTTGCGTTTCCGGGGTCAGAGGTGCTAGCTTCAGGCAGTTCTTCCATAATGAAGTAGTGGAATGGACTGGGGCGAGGGGGAGAGAGTTTGTCACTAGGAATCTGCATGTCCATGGACCAGAGAGAGGTGTCCCCTGAATCAAAAGCGTGCTAGGACCCAAAAAAGGGGTGGAGGAAAGGATTTCGATGGATCAGAGCGTATGAGGACCCAAAAAAGGATGAAAGTTAAAGAGGAGTAGGAGCATGAAGGATCGCGCCAAGGGGAGAAAATGTAAGGTGGAGAGAAAATGCACTCCAAGTGGTGGGCAAGTGGCAAGGCTATTACGAACACCCTGATCCAGGAAAATCATATTATAAGTATTGAATAAAAACACATTTTAAATGATTTATATTATAAAAATTAATATTTATTAGAAAAATATAAATAAATTTTAATTGAAGGAATAAGAAGTCAAGTATTTTTAAATTATTTGTAAATATAAAAACTATATCTATAAGATAAAAAATAAAATAAATTTTAATGGAAAAGAAGAATCATATAATGTTTTTATAATATTAATTTTTGGGCGCAACCTAATTTCAAGCAAGATTGTGAATCGTTTGTTATTTAAAATATTTTTTATAATGCATAAATGGATTCAACACCCTCAAAAACTTTGGAGTACTCAAATTCTACAAATGAAGCAACTTAGGTTTTTAAAAATCTATGCTAGATTTTGGTAAAAATTAACTCGAAAAAATTCCCAAAAAAACTATTTCATTTATTCGTTAAATTGTGCATTAATTTTATATAACTAGTATATAAATAGTTAAATTTAAAGTAACTCAAATCCAATAGTTAATATCCAATTTTCCACAACATTTAATAATATAATAAGAAGTGATTAATAATTATCATAAAAAGATGAAGTACTATTCACTAAATGTGTTAATAATATAATAAACTATTTTGTATAATTACTTTATTATATATAATATCAAATCATAAATAACTAATAAATACATAAAACAATTTAAACATAAAAATGGTAGTCACTTGAATTCTGAATTAAATAAAACACAAGACTAATAATTGTGATGCAACATGGTCCCTGCCTCTACCACTAAATTTATTAACGCAATAGGGGTTATGCATTTTGTCATTATTCACTCATCCACATTGCACACAAAATACAACATATGTGATTTTCTATTGTTATTGTCTCATCTACATTCCACACGACTCCGCATAATTTTGTTCGTATTTCTGCATTACAATATTGTATATCAGTTTATTTGTGTGGAGGGGAATGTATGAAGAAGTTCCTTGTGCACACTGATACGTTGTGCAAAGTCTCAAGGTTCATATGAAGAAATATTAAGCAATATTACATATCGGTTCCACATTGAAGTTCTTCTCCGTACAATGAAAGGTTTATTAATACATTGTTCAAAGTGTAGAGTTATTTTTGTAGGGTCGACATGTTATTGTGTTTGCATTTCAGAAATATATTGTTATTTGCACATTCACATCAAAACTGAGAAATAATATATGCCATATATTGAGCAAACATTGAGCAATATTATATATCAATTTATTTGTGCAGATGGGAATGTATGCGGAAGTGTAAGTTTGATTTGGACCTTGGGGGGGAAAGATCTAAGTAATTTCCACACCAGGAAGGGAATAAAAGTAAACCAAACCAAAATAAATACAAATCAAAAACTAACTTTTATTATATCAGAAAATGACGGTTGCAACTACATTGTGCTGGACAATATTCCCTCTTCCAAAAGGAGGCTTGTTATTTATAACATTTTTTAGTTACATTACCATGGGTAAATAACCCAGGTGGGAAAACACCATGGGTGAGTTATTTATTGCCTTTAGTTACATTACCATGGTTAAACACCATGGATGAATTTCCATTTAGATCATTCCTACCCCCTTAGGAAGCAGTGGTTCCCCTTCTGTGAAGTTCCCTCCAGAGAAGCCTTTGTTGAAGATGAGTTGTGGTTGACCATGTGCCCTTGAAGACAAGGGTTTTGTGTGATTGACCTATAATTGAGGGCTTGTGGATGACGTGTAACCATGATACATGAATATCTAAGGATAGAGACACCCTATACTGCTTGTGATCCAAATTTGATATTAACAATGTGTGACCAAGGAAATGGATTTCAATGGCAAGGATTTTGTGTGGTTGACCCATATGTCAAGGATAGAGATACCATGTAATGTTGGTGGGCCAACTTTGAGGTAGACAATGTGTCTGAGAAAATGGAATTAGTTGGAAAAGGGTTCTGTGCGGTTGACCCATAACCATGATGAACGAGGGTTCAAGGATAGAGATACCTTATAATAAACCTCGAGATCGCTTGGTGATCTATCTAGTAGAGATCTAGTGGCTCATCTTTGTAAATTCTCACTATCCAATGAAATGTTGTAAAAGCTTACCCCAAGTATTCAAGTTCCATATTTTTCATTTATATTGTTGTAAATTGATATCTCCACCATGACATTATCTTGACATTAGGAGGGATATTTTTTCGCATCCAGAAAGACACTTCATGATAGTCAACAAAGATATTTCTATCACCATGGGCGCCCATAGTTGCTAACTACATAACTAGAAAGGAAGAATACAAAGTTCCAACATTCTTGTCTGGATTGAAAAAAAGATAATGCAACAAGAAGTATGATGCTTGAATAATTATTACTAGACTGAATAATGATTACTAGATAGAATAATTATTACTAGATTGCCCACTGCAATCCTTGAAGTAACACTTGTCACAAGCTTGGAATGTGTATTTTTTGAAGGAGAGTTTGGAGATGCCTCAAACTAAAATGCCACCATACATATTCTTGATCTCAAAATATGTCCTGCAAGCCTTACTTGAAACCATTGCTGAAGTGATCTATCCAAAGTTGTGTATGAGGATTATTGTGGATTGCCAAAGTAACATCAAACTTGGCAGAAGATCCAGAAAAAGGGACACAATAATTCCAATAGATTCAGTTTCTGAACCAACCATTTGCAATACACTTAGAATTTCCATGTATGATGTAGTTTTAGGCCAAGAACCATGATGTAACACAGTTTATATTTCAAAATATCTCTCATTTCTGTTAAGAGTTGATGAGCCATCCTTTTCTTAGCACCATTCTTCTTAATGCTCAAATTATGTCTATCGAAATGTTGAGTCAATTGGCCCTTACTTTTTCAGAGTACAAGCACAAGATACATCACGTGTATGAGAGTGGAGCATTTGCATATTGTGCAAATTTTGGATCTTCTGCATGCTTTGAAACAATAAGGAAGATTTCTTGCAATGGTTGCTCGAAAGTACCAGTTATAGTCACAAGTAGACCATTGACACCCAACCCTTAAATGTGAAAGAGTCATGTGAGCATTGAATCCCAACCCTTAAATGTGATTGAAATGGTGATATCAGTAGCACTACCTTTCTAAATAATCGATCATGTTGCTACTTTTTTCCAATTGGTGGTAAACATGGTTGTTTGAGCATAACTTGGACATGAGGCAACATATACCGCTTACCCTTCTTTCCTACAGCCAACAAGAAGCAAGCCTAGCTAACAACTGCTCCAAACGCTACTTTGTAGATCTCATTTTTCATCTGCATCATTATATCATAGATGGAAAAAAAATCAGTTTCCAAGGCAACCATATCACCATCCTCACGTGATGTTCCAATCAAGTTGATGTACACATAATTCGATTGTCTTGGATCCAACCATTGCAAATAAAGAGATTCCACTATAACCAAATCTTTGACAGCTAGAACCAAAGGCATGCCTATGAAGAAAATTTGACTGTTAAGAAACAATGAAGGCATGTTTGGTGTAGGCCTTATGGTCTTGTGCTCATTGTAAGATGCACATTCAACCTTAGCAAGTCCTACCATTAGCTTGCGCATAATATCGGCCACCAGGTCAAGGAGCGGAGACTTGTCGTTAAGTGGGGTTTTGTTTGAGGAGCGGAGGTTGTGAATGTTTGATTGGAGAACAAAGGTTCATTGGGAATGTGGAGGAAATAATAGTGCCATCAAGGCTTGATCCCTAGGCCTTTTTATCCTTCTGGATGTCTATTTAGGATATGGGTACATGAAAGAAGAAACTATAGGAGAGCGTCTGGTGCTGTAACACTCCATTGTTTCAGTGGGTTTGTTTATTTGGAGTCAAGTATGAATTCGTTCTAGAAGTCAAGCACATGCCCTAGATGGTCTTTGTGGATGCCCTTCTTAACATGCAGAAGCAAAAGAAGAGAAATAGTTTCCTTTGATGGATGCTTCACAAAAAAGAGAGGCTAGATGGCTACTGTCGAGGACCAAAAAGATCATCGTAACTTATGTAATAAGTTGTAGCTGTTGCACTTAGGTTAGCCATGCAACCTAGGGGCACTCTAAGGTTTTCTCTCATGACTAGCTAGAGTAAGAATCCCTCACATGCAATGTCATTTTATTGAGGAAGGTGTTGGATCAATGCATAATGGACATTATGGGACTCAGACCTATGGGCATTTGAGTGTGGTCTTCAACATAGTAGAGTGGTGTTGTCATATTCTTTATTTGAGCAAATTTGACACATTAGGGGAATTTTGAGGTCTAAAATGGGCCTCCTAAAAAAATTATAAAATAATAGTGGAAATAATAAAATAAGATTAGATTACATCATCAAATTCTAGAGGTAAGAAAGAAATAACTATTTTGTCAACTCGTATTTTCAACTTATCTCCCTATGGGTTTACTCAAATTTCGAGTAACAACACTTGTTGGATGAAAAATCTGATTCCTCATCTAAGGAGTACCCATGTTGCATACTTTCGATGGACCCTGATACACGAAAAATGAGAAATACATAAAAATTGTGATTGCAATCATTTTTTTGGGCATGTGCTAGTAGTCAACCACGAATTGTCACAAAGCCTATTTACAAGTTAAAAATCCCCCTGATAAATTGGTGGTGAATCTCAATGGTTAAGAATTTTGTTGCATGCTTTTTTAAATTTATATATGTTTAACTAATATTTATTTTATGATTCATATTCATAATAATAATAATAATAGATGAAGCCGAGGAGTTGAAAAACAGAGAGTGGAAGAGCGGAAAACCAAATCGGAGGGTTTCTGTGTGGGATTTTTGCCATGGATGGTGGAAGAGGAGGGAGCTCCGCTCCCTCCTTCAAAGAGGTCATGGTTAATAAGAGCAAGGCCCCTCTAGAATAAGACAAAGGCAAAACGACGGAAGGAGGAAGAAATAGGGAACAAAAAATAGAAAGTAACAAGGAGAAGGAGAATGTTGACACAAAAGACAAAGAGGAAAATGACAAAAACAGGGAACAAAAGACAGGAAACAAACGGGACCATGCAAGCCCAAAGCTGAAGTCACTCCCAGAGTTATCTTAAATAACCTTGAGCTGTAGGCCCACAGGGAGCACATGCAGACATATGCAATCATATGAAAATTCATGGGACTATGGCCCACCGAAAAGGCGTTACAAACATGGATCAGATACCACTGGAAGCCTAAAGGAAGCATTGATCTTCATCTAGGATCCAAGGGTTTTTTCACGATGGTGTTTGTAAACATTGAGGACAAAGAGAGAGTGTTTGAAGGTGGGCCCTACTTCTATGCAATAGCAGGGCTCTGCATGCGGCCGTGGATGATGAACTTCGTGCCAGAGTGGGAAACCTTTACCTCAGTGCCGGGGGTAAGACTGTATTCGCTACCTCTGGATTATTGGCAAATAGAATCACTAACAGCCATAGGAAATAAATTAGGAAGGTTTGTTAAAACTTCTAAAGAAACAAGAAGGGGAAATTATACCTCCTTTGCTAGGATTTGTGTGGAAATGGACCTATCTGGAGCTCTTTCGGACGAGGTCATACTGGAGGTTTATGATGAGGAATGGGTGCAGACGGTTGACGACGAGCATATTCCATTTAGATGTCGAAAATGTCATGAACACGGGCACCTTCTGAGAGATTGTCCTCTCAGTAAGGCAGAGAACAAAAGCAAACCTAACATAATGAAAGAAACAGATGGTTTTCATAAAGTAACTCACAAAGGTAAAAAAGGCAAAAAGGGGCCAAAACAACACCAAAGTGGAGCCCAAAAAGTGAGGCAAAATTAGTTCCAGGTTCTTGAAGAGGAGGAGGACGCAGTAGTTGAAAATCAAGTTGGGAAGAATGAAGATGATAAACAGGAAAATGAGGAAGAACAAGTTCAAGAGCAAGTAAAGGAAAAACAGAAAGAGATAATGATGAGTGAACCAGAGATGGATATGGATCAGGAGATGACCCAAAGCGAGATGGAAATGGAAGACAACGAGTTACAAGAGATTATCGACAGAGAAAACCTAGATCTAGAAGGGTTCTTGAGTAAGGGTACAACTAATGGAGTAGAATCTCTAGCACGAGAAGAATGCAATCGAATAAAGCAGCTATTCTTATGGAAAACTTAGACAAAGGGCTTGGGAGAAGATCACAACAGCGAAAGAAAGGGTAAGCAGGGAGTGAAAGTGGTAAAATCAACTCCAGTACTTGCTCCAAGAAACGCGGGGAAAAAAGGGGTAGAAAAAAGAAAAATGAGCTATTAATGGAATGTGGGAAGCTCATGATAGAATCAGGTAAGATGAAAGACCTAACGAGCTACTCCTTTACCAATCTGTAACTATGAAGTTTACAACTTGGAACATCAGAGGTCTAGGAAGTAAAAGAAAACAGAGAATGCTGAACTATAGAATGAAACAGGTAGCTCCAGATATAATTTTTGTCCAAGAAATGAAAAGCTCTGTCCAAAAGATAAGACAAATCCATAGTAAGTGGCTCAGCAGATATGAGTTTATAGAAGTCAAAGCAGAAAATACAGCAAGGGGTATCCTCATACTATGGAATCCACATAAAATAGGTATTATTGATGCGGAAGCAATGAGGAATTATTTATCAGTTGTCATTCAGCCTGTAGGAGACAGGGAGACTTATCTTGTAATGAATGTTTATGGCCCACAAAGGTTAGAGTACAAAATCAAGTTTATTGAGTCCTTAGTGGACCTTCAAAACAGATTTGCAGGGATACCGTGGGTTATAGGAGGAGATTTCAATATGATTAGATCTCTCTCGGAGAAAAAAGGGGGCACAAGAGCACTAAACAAAGATTCCTCAACTTTCCAAAGTTTTTCTGAAAACATGAAGCTGGTGGACATTGAGACAAATAATGGTCTTTGCACTTGGAACAATAAAAGAGGAGGGGATTCCCAGGTAGCTTCAAAGCTAGACAGATTCATGATCTCGGAAGAGCTCATGCTTCTAGGCAAGGAAATTACAGTAGATATCCTTCCTTTTGGAGGCTCAGATCACTGGCCGATTCAAATGGAGATCAAGGGCATTGGCACCCCAAGAAACAAACCATTTAGGTTTGAAAATATTTGGCTTTCACACCCGGATTTCATCAGCAACATTGAAAATGGTGGGCTGAAGACCTACAGATTTAGGGATCATCCATGTACTTGTTGCACAAGAGATTAAAAAATATCAAGCAGAGGCTAAAGGAATGGAACCAGAAGGAATTTGGAAAAATTTTCACTAGTAAAAAAATTGTAGAAATCAAAATCCTAGAGCTAAACCAAGCTCTGATCAAGAATGGCTTTGATAAAGACAAAAATGAACAAGCAGAGAAATATCACCAAGAATGGGAAATGCTATGTAATCAAGAAGAAATCTTTTGGAAACAAAAATCTAGGGTTCTCTAGCTAAAAGAAGGAGAACAAAATACTAAATGTTTCCACAGATCTACCATTGTGAGTAGAAATCACAACAGAATCTCTTCGATCAAGAACGAGAATGGCCAGATTCTCCAATCCCATGAGGAGATAGATGCAGTGTTAGTAAAGCATTTTCGGGGCATTGCCAAGGAAAACTTTTCAGGAAGAGAACCTTTCATTAAGAACTTAATAGAACATATTCCCAAACTGGTATCCAGAGAGGACAATTGTAATCTCGACAGACCTGTCACTGAAAAGGAGATCAATGAGGTCCTTAAGGAAATGCAAAATGGCAAGGCACCAGGTCCGGAAGGATTTAATGTGGATTTCTTCAAACCCTGTTGGCATATTGTTAAAAGGGATATTGTTGAGATTGTCGAAGACTCCAGGTGGAACAAGACCATTTTGAAAGCTCTCGATACCTCCTTCATTGTGCTTATTCCAAAAAAGGATAATGCTCAAGCTCCCGAGAGCTATAGGCCCATTGCCTTATGTAATGTGGTCTACAAAATAATTTCCAAGGTTGTGGCTAACAGACTTAAACCCCTGTTGCCCATGCTCATCTTCGGGGAACAAACAGGGTACGTAGAAGGAAGACAAATTCTGGACAACATAATTCAAGCTCACGAGGTGGTGCACTCGTTAAATTCCAACAAGAGAGCAGGCATGATCATGCAATTGGACATAGCGAAAGTATACGACAAAGTAAACTAGATTTACATCAAAAAAGTTCTCACAACATTTGGTTTTGATCATAATTGGGTCAGATGGGTCATGGCCCTTGTGACTTCTTCCAGCTTTTCAATTTTAGTGAATGACTCTCCTTTTGAACTTTTTCTCCCTTCCATGGGTCTTAGACAGGGCGAGCCGCTTTCACCTTTTCTCTTCATCCTCATGATGGAAGGGTTGGGGCGGTCCATCAAGCATGCAAGAGTAATGGGAAAAATTCAAGGACTTCAACTTTCGTAGAATGGGCAACTTCTGACTCATCAATAGTTTGTAGATGATACCATGCTACAGGGAATTCCCACAGTTAAAGAAGCACTTGCTTACAAACAAATTTTAAATGACTTCGCGAAGGCCACAGGTATGGAGGAAATGGACTAACAGATCTCTAAATTTAGTTGGTAGATTGGTTCTTACTAAAGCAGTTCTCCAAGTGATCCCAATCTTTATGCTATCAGCCCTCCTAGCTCCAATAGGAGTCTTACAACAATTTCGGAATATCCAATGAGATTTTCTCTGGGGCAAAGAGGAAATAAGGAAAAAATGGGCCTTAGTCTCGTGGGAAAAGATCTGCAAACCCAAGAACCAAGGAGGCCTAGGTTTGGACGATCTTGAGATTCTCAACAAGGCTCTTGGAGCCAAGCTCTGGTGGAGGTGGGTAAAGGATCCTAAAGCTCAATGGGCAAGCATCTGGAAGGAAAAATATGCCAATGACTGGTTGGCTTCTGAAATCATTCGTATGACAGGAACTAGAAAAGGCTCACCCATATGGAACAAGGCCTGGGCGAATAGAGAAGTGGTTCAAAAAAATAGTTTTTGGGAAATCAGAGAGGGAGATCTGGCACTTTTCTAGGAGGACAAATGGAAGCAAGAACCAAATCTACTGAAGGAAGAATTTCTAAGCCTCAAGCATGAGACTGACAGTCAAGGTTTAGTAAAAGTGAAAGACTTTTGGGAGAATCCACATAATTGTGGTAAATGGAGAATTTGGAAAAAAAATGAGGGCAGGGAGGAAAGGACCCACAACATTCAAGCAGAGTCCCTTAAAAGAATGTTGGATCAGAGAATAATTTTAGTAGCGGAAGGGCAGGACCAACTGAGATGGGGTAACAACAAAGAGGGAAACTTTAATATTAAGGAAGCTAAAGGTATTCTCCTTGATCAGGAACCCCAAGCTCCAAATAAAACTTGGCAGAAGCTTTGGAGACACAAAGGTTGGATGAAAATCAAACTCTTCATGTGGTTAGTTCACCACAGGAAGATATTAACCTTGGACAACCTTAAAAAGAGGGGCATGCTGGGACCCTCCAGATGTCATCTCTGTGAGACCCATGAGGAGAATATTGAGCATCTTCTCAACAAATGTATCTACACCGACAGAATTTGGGATTTTTTTTACTAATATTTTCAAGCAGTCTGACAGAGACAAAGAAAGTATTGCTAACACTCTCATAAACTGGAGGAACAATTTTTCTACTAATAAAATTCTTAATTCATCCTGGGATCTCTTGTCGAGTTTCATTATATGAATGTGTGGAAAGAAAGAAACAAGAGAATATTCAAAGAGGTAAAGACTACCCCTCTTAGCCTGGTGAAGCTAATAGAAAAACAACTTAAAGAGACAGTGGGCACCACAGTTAGAAATCTCCCCAAAAATCCTCCCTCAGCTGAAGAGTTGAGAATCCTCCAGCTGTTAGACTTGCAGGGGCTTATTCCTCAAGATCTAAACAGAGAAGCAAGTATGTGCAATGAAGGGGAGGAATACTGGCATCCTCCCCCTGAAGGTTTTCTAAAGTTCAACATTGATGGAGCTTCCAAAGGCAACCCGGGGGTGGCTGGCTTTGGGGGAGTTCTAAGGGATGATTCAGGCAGCATAATCTCCCTCTTCCATGGACACTTAGGAAAAGCCACTAACAATATGGTTGAACTAATGGCCTTGGAACAATGCTTAGAACTTTTCATTTAGAACAACTGTCATAATGTCATAATAGAAGCGGATTCAGAGTTGGTCATAAACGTTGCCAAGAGAATCAATAATGGTACAGGGCCGGAAAAAGTCACTAAACACTGGAGGTTAACTCGGGTTCTACACAGGATCCAAGAACATCTACGAGAACTTCGCACTCTCAGATTTATTCATGTGAGGAGAAAAGCCAACAAAGTGGCAGACATTCTTGTAAATCAAGGTGTTAGCTGCAAGGATAGATTAATTTTAAGGAAGTGGAGCACTATGGAGCAGAGCAATCTGAAAAAACTCTGTCATAACCAGGCGGAGGAGGAAAAAGCAGAGTTTAGAAGCAAAAGAATAGAATCAAACCAGTAATGGAACGCGGTCAGAGGGCTTCTTTAGGTTGGATAGATAAGTTCACGATGAGAGGTATAACTAGGTATGTGGCAAAGTCGACCACAATCAGGATTATGCTCCACGACCGTTGTCAAAGTTTCTTGACTGTTGATTTTTTATGCATCACCCACTTTTTCCATTTGCCTCAGTTAAAACTGCCTTGGGAGTGGGGTCATTGTGTCGCACCGCTTTTAAGTCAAAAGTGGTTTTTTAATTTTGGCAGCGATGCCACTGAGAGAGTGACACGTGGAGATGGGCCCGTTCATAATAACACTTTCCCCTCTACCTAAAGGCCGATCACTTTGGACGCGCAATATTTGGCTCAGTCGTCTGATGGAGCGAGGGAAAATCAACACTCAATATCAATCGTGTTGTTTGGTGGGGCCCTCATCGCACGCTATTTTCTGGATTTCTTGGTGGGTGAGTTTTGACCCTTGACTGTTAGATCCATTTCAGTTAAGCAATGGTGGAGAGGAGTCGAGCAGGTTGGAGGCAGGGCCCATTAAGGGACATGCATCTTGCCTCGGGGTTTTTTGTTCAGAACCATTGGACAGAGCCCATTGGTTCTTCCCTGTTGATTCTGGTGTAGTTTTGCTTCTCGGTGAGTTTAGTGCCGGCCCCTCATTGTGGTATGGTTTCTTTGGGCTCAGTCTCTGCAGGATCGGTGGGGCCTTTCTCCTTAGATCTGGTCCGTCCACTTCCTTGTTTCATTTTGGATTTATTCCTGTGCAGGTTGGAGGTTTTGATAGGTTAGGTTTTTGGGTTGAGTCCTTTGTCTTGGCCAGTTCTCAGTTTCTTTGGGAGGCAGTTCTTCTTTGCCACTTTTCCGAGTGGCGTTTTGTAAATTCTGTATTTTATTAATGTTAAAGAAGGTCCTACTCTTGTTTCAGGAATAATAATAATAATAATAATAATAATAAAAGTTATAACATAGTTAATTTTTATGATTTTTTAAATCTTGGCAATGTGAGATGTATCATGAAGTACGTGTTTTGATGCCTATTCACATTTACAAGACATTTAATTTATATAGTTAAGCTAGTAATGTTTATTTTGTGATTATAAAGAACTTAAGAAATTTCCTTATTCTTAGAATCCATATCGTCACTTACATTTATGAATTTCCCATATATGAAGGAGAAAAGAATGCTAAACAAGAATATTTATCCAATTTACTATTATTTAAGTTAAATGTTAAGAATATTGATCTTAAATTTAAAAAAAATCTTTAATAAAATTAATCATTTTCAATGTCTAATGCAAATTCTCTTAAATTTGTTACAAAACTTAAAAAAAATCATAAATCATGAAAATTCATTTACAAACTTGAATATATCATCCACAAACGGTAACAAAACATATAAATAAACTTTGATGTATTTTTAGTATTCCTTATTAAAATTATAGAAATAATATATAAATATTATATTTATTAAAAATTACTTTAATTATAAATTAAAATAAAAAATAAAATGCATTTCCCGTTGAAATGAATTTAGCCTTTACACAATTTTGGATTACACCTTTTAAAAGATTTAATTATTATTTTTTCAATAATATAAAATATATTATGGAATATGGATTGCGTGCAACATGGCCATTTATGTGATTGTCATCGAAGGTTGGGTCAAGTAATTGCTCAACCCTGGTAGTTTATGACTCTTTCTACTAGCTGAAAAGCTTGGTCATTGAGAAAGAAATACAACCTAGGAACAAGTGGATAGTTCCCGACTTTGGGTGTATGGGGAGGTGTTGTTTTAGGTTGAAAAATGAAGTAAAAAATGGTCAATTTGATTTTTCTTTTATTAAATTGAGAAAATTTGAATTTCCACATCAATAGACAATTTGGATGATGTTAACTTATGTTACATGGCTTGTGTCACCTAATTTACTTAGTAAATTCGAGTTGGAGGAGTTAGAGTTTAGTTAAATATTTGTAATTACTAATTTGTAGCAATCAAGGTTAGTTATCCAAATTTGTTTTCAGTTAAACTAGTTCCAATTGTTAGAGACTCAAATTGTGCAGTGGGACCTCAGTCAAACTCAATGATCATCTAGTTAACAGATCAATTAGTCCAAAATAGCTAGTACATGTAGAGAATTTGAGTTCCCTGGGCTTGGTGGAGATTCCAAGGTATTGTAAAATCAGAGGTAGACTAGTATTTAGTGTACAAGTGTTGCATGCAGTCAGATGATCAACCTAAGGAATTGCGCAATTCAACTTGAGGAATTTCCTAAGTAACAGTGGCCTAGTTCCTCAAGGAACAACACAAGGAAATAGGAGCTCAAGGGGAGGTAAAATTTGACTAAGAATGGGTTAGAGGCCTTCAATGAGTAGAGAGATAGGTTATGCACTCGCAGGGTGTTCTTAGTTGAGCAAAGCAATTGTAATACATCTCTACTCATTTGATTAATGCAAGCAGACATTGGGGTTGTTTAGCATATTGATTTTCCCATATAAAAATACTTGTTGCATGTGTGTTATTCTTTCTTGCATGTCTGAGATTTTTGTTCTAAATTCTGAATTAATGTCCGCGGAGCGGTAGAGTAGGTTGTGTCTTGTGATTTTGATTAAAACTTCATAATCAGTTGCAAATCTACAGCGTAATTTCTACATTTTACACATTAATGATCAAATTTATTATAAATTTCAAAGCGGATTGGGTCCGGGTCCAAATAATTTTTCCTAACTTACAGTTTAAAGCTCCTACTATTATTTTCCATTGAAAAATGATGCAGATGGTTACAGATCTTTGGTGACTCCCATTTAGTTGTAAACTAGTTCAATGGAACTTCCAAATGTCACATGCACACACTCATTCCTATGCTGGAGGAGGTACTTATGTTTAAAATAAATTTTGATCTGATATCATGTTGTCACATTTACAGAGAAAGAAGTGTCACCACCGATGCACTTTCCAAGGAGAACATGCAACAAATTAGGGGCACATGGAAGATCATAGGATAACATGACAACGAGCACTTTGAATACTATCATAGACCCTTCATTGAGGATTTTATTTTGGTTGATGCAGAGGACATATGATACTTATCTCATGGTTTTTGTTTGATGACAAGAAGTTGTGCTCATATCATGATGCTCTATACATGCTTCTTTTTCACAGTCTCTATATATATAAAAAAAGTTGTGTCATAAACAACTTTCTAGACTTGATACATTTAAATTTTTTTTTGAAACTTTATGGATCATTAATATATGAATTGTGATGTTTGGAAGATTGTTACAAATTAATCTCTTTTTTAAATGTCTTCAATATCTACAACATGTCATTTTCACTATTACTATAATGAAATTACAAATTTTCCATGAAAAAAAATATAAAATATATTAGATAAGATACCAAAATTATATTTAAATTTTTTAATCAATTATTTGCTATTAATATTATATATTAGTTTTGGAGTATCACTTAGAATCATTTTTATTTAATTAAAATCTTATTTCTTTGAACTTACTTATTAGATAATAATTAAGATTTAAAAATATTTGACCAAAAAATGGTTTCTATCTATTATCAATAAATGATTCCAAAAACTATATACATTTAAAAATAATAATAAAACAATTTTACTAACTAATAAAATCCCACAATTTATTTAACAACTAATTATAATAATCCAATATATATAAAATATAATATAACATCAATAAAATGCATTACATTCATAGAAAGCATACAATAATGATAATCTATCACACATGGAAAAGCTTTTAAAAAAGATACACTTTATAAAGACTACCTTTAGTTATGTAAGAAATCTTGGTTGTGATGTTGAAAGAGACTTACCTTCTCTTTGAATACATTATAATCTTAAATAAAATGAGATAGTTTGCTTGTACTTTCTCTTCAAGTTTGATATTGTAACAAACTTATGGAATAAGATTTCTGGTCATTTACTGCAAACACAAGCACTACAAACAATTTGATGTGGGCTCCCAAGACCATTAAAGCCAAAAGTAGATAAATTGATGTGGGCTCCCAAGCCCATAAAACCAAAAGTAAGTACCTTTTGAGTAATAAATTGATTTAGAGTGCCTTGCTTTATTTGCTCTAGAAACATTATCTTATTTTATTTGTTGGAGTATCAAATGTCTTTGCCGGAAAATTTAGAAGCAATATGTGTTTCATTCGTTGTAGTATCGGATGTCTTTGCTCGCAAATTTATAAACGATGTCTTTGTTATATATTTTTAAATGTAAAGTATATTGTCATCAGTTTGTTTGAAATTTTAATTAATTTATAGATTTTTAGAATTTATGTTTACAGTTTATTAAATTAAGTTTTCGTAAAATTAAATTAAGTTTTACAGTTTATTAAATTATAGTTTTCCTAAAATTAAATATTAATTTTTAGAGTGAATTTAATTTTTGAGGTTATTAAATTTAAATTTTTTTATCAATAGATTAATTTGATAGATGTTAATTTATTTTTTTATTTAAAATAATTTAAAAATAAAAATATAAAATTTCTAATTTATTAAATTATTTTCATAATGACATAATTTCCATTAATATATGATGATTTTCTATAATTCCATATTTTATTTTTCATTCAAATTATTTTTAATTTTAATCAATAAATATTTATTGAAAACATCATAATTATTCATTGTTTGTTTTCTATTACTTATTTTATTCTTTCTTATAACAATGTTTTTTTCTATTATTATTATGATTATCTATTTTTAAGGTCACGACCAAGCCAAACACCAAATTTGTGTATGAGACCCCCTTGTCTGTGGGACAAGAGACCCACTTCCACACAACAATTTGACTACTAAGTCTACGAAGACATACATACTCTACCCCCTTCTGGTTTTGAACATGTGACCTCTTAGGAGGAAACACATGCTCTTAACCATTAGGCCCACTCAAGCTGTATTAACAACGTTTGTTCATATTTTTCCATTAATATATTTCATTAATCATAATATGTTTTATTATTGTTTAATTATTTAATTGTCGCCAATTTTTTCATAAAACTATTTTATCATGTATCAATAGATTATTAGGAATTTGATTCCCCCTCCACCAAGGTTGAGGTGCTTAAATCATGCAATTAATATAACTAAATTATATGATCACATTCATCCCATAAAAGTTCTCTACTTTTTTATAAGAGGCAAGTACTAAGTAGTAACGTTACATATTACACTTGTTTCATTTGAGGTACTACATATCTTTATTTGAAAATTTAAAAATTAAAAATTAAAAATTGATTTTCAAATAATCAATAACATTGATCAAAATTATGAAAATTAATTTTACTAAAATTAAAATTATTGTTTAAAAATATTTAAATAAAAATAAATTACAAAATGTTACACAATTTAATTATTTTTATATTTTTATTGGAATCTATATACAGTGATACCATTCAGCATTTTTTGTAAAATATGAGTAGTAAAAATATGTTTTAAATCTGATCAAAATTAATTTAAAACTCCAAAAAACATATTTCTAGAAATTCAATATATATAAATTTAACGACTTAAATTTATCATATCAATAATTTGTAACTCGTTCAATATATATAAATTTAACCACTTAAATTTATCATATGAATAATTTTTAACTCAATTAAAACGAGATATATCAAACAAATATTTTAACAATCTACCACAAACAAATGGTTTCAAAATTTTTACTCAATTTGAAACAAAGCATATGAAAAAATATTAAAACATATAACTTCTAATATTAAAACCATATAACTTCTAATAATCTACAACAAACAAATGTGAAACTATAACAATCACATGATACACCAAACAAAAGTGAAAACCATGGCTATCACATCCTGGTAGTGTATTTGCCCACAAATTTGTT
Organism: Pinus taeda; assembly: GCA_000404065.3. Taxonomy (NCBI): domain Eukaryota; kingdom Viridiplantae; phylum Streptophyta; class Pinopsida; order Pinales; family Pinaceae; genus Pinus; species Pinus taeda. Next base: position 41,093 of record APFE031574819.1, on the reverse strand, counting down.
TCCTCATAATGTAACGATGCACATATAAGTGATAAGAATGAAGGTGAAACCATGACAATCACTTAGTTCTTGGTAATGCACCTATCCATATATAGGTGGTGATTCACATGGTTATAGTGTAGTTACCTAAGCTTGTTTGTTCTTGGAAGTGTAATTACACATATGGGTGATTCATATGCTTGTTACCAGAAGTATAACTACTCACATACTTAGATTTTAAAATTTGGATTTTCTTATGGCACTCGATGCATAGGTGTGTGTCAAAGGTGTAGTACGGAGAAATTAGACATTATGTGCAATCGCAACAGATCTAAAATTGTAGGAACTTTGATTTTTATGTGTGAAGCAATGGTTATGAATCTATTACAAGGCCTTGGTCTAAGTCAAATATGGTTTCCAATATACAAAGAGAGCATCTCTATTTTTTGTAAGTTCTTGTGAATAAGAAATCTGAGAAGTAGGCATGGTGCACATACACAATTCATATATTTCTTTCAAAATCAAACTACATGCCATATATAGTGCTTATGAGATCCAGCAACTTCTAAACCAAGAAATTGCTTGTTGAGAAAATCTCTCAACAAAACTCAACAACCAACAAAATAATATTACCTATATACTATTGTAAGCATTATTCCAAGTTTCCCTTGTAATTCCTACATTACATCATTACAAATATTATTATAAGAATCATAAATTACATATAGTCATATTTGTCTAATTGGTCTTCATGAGCACTCATATCCACTCTAGAATCTCACAGACATTTCCCTTTCTTCACCATCTCATCTTCGAGTTGTCACTTAAACTCCATTTAAAACATAAACACCTCTAATCATCATTGACGAACTTTGTATAATTGACGCTTCTCGATCTCCTGAAAGACAATCTCAATAATAGACCACCCTATGGACAAACTCTCTTCTATCAAAATGCAACGAACTACACTTTTGATAGTTGTATAGGTGAGTTGTTTGGATATTGAGTGTATCCAATAATCAATTATGCAATTGACCTTTCTACACACATAGATCTCATAACATAACATGTAATTGATGCTATTAAAGCCTGAAGCACAACAAGACACGTCAGTGCATTACTAACTCACATAATCAAATTAACGATACATTCTCATGGCACCAAAGAACATCAAAAACAACTAATTTAATTATATTCCTTCATTCATTAATTGGTTCTAGACCTTTTTACAAATAGACCTACAAAATGTGGAAAAAAACTATTTAAAAATAAAGCAACATAACCCATGACAACAAGACCAATAACTACTATCCACAACAGAAATTAATTTTGTGCTATCAAATAAAATACCACTTAGTTACTCAAGCCACATTGCTCGTCAAATAAAATAAAAATGCTAACAAATATGTTATGAAAGTATCAAGCCTTGGTTGCAAGGCATATTGAACAACTTCCCACGAGGCATCGATATCAACCTTATTGCATCTCTCTAGTCCACAAATAATGGGTATCATTGCCAAAGTTTTTGGCGATATTTTTCACTAATTCAGATCATCGAGAGAAGCTATGGGAATGTCAAATTGTTCAAGCGTTGTATGTTGCTTTGAGAAGAGGACATTCATTCAAACTCATTTGTGTTTGCACCCAACATGTAACTGGTCGCAAGTACAACTCTTTTAATATCATGTGTCCAAGTTCACTACTAGCGGCCCAAGCCGGTTAACGTTTCCATTGGGGCCTTCTGAAACTACAAATTCCTCTGAGCATTGCACTATCATCCATTTATTGAGAACTCTATTGGCCCTCGGTTTCTCGAAAGGTAAAGGTTGTTGCACTAGGTCAACGATTTCAAAACCTCTGAAATGTGGCAAAACTAGGCAAAAAATTAAAAGTGGCAAAGACTCAACTCCAACATGCCATAAACTGGAACAACACCTCCACCTCAGGTCCACAACTGGCAATGGCTCTAAAAACTAATCTCCTTGTGTGCTAAGTCAACAAACATACACAAAAACATCTCTTGAAACCACAAAATCCATGACAGGCATTCTTACTTCAGTCTCTTCATAAGATTGATCCATCTACTAACATGTTGACATGACTACATCTGAGAGATTCAAGAATTAAGGATTAGTCACCATTGTTTTTTAATTCACTGCTTAACCCTTGACAATTGACAAAGCCTTCACATAGCTCGGTTTCTGCGCCTCTGTGCTTGATGTCTGGCGTGAGTGTTGAAGGATTCAAGCCCGCCGTTCTGACATACTCTTCCGAATATTTAAAAATAGGGCTCTTCGGTCCACGACTCTAATCCGATATGGAGTGTATGGTGAATTCTCTCAATAGTGAGAAATTCGTAGAACTAGGATCCAACACTTGGAGGCTTCTTCGCATGCAACAATATTTGTGTGCTCTCTCAACATCCTTCAAACAGTGACACAAGCTCCTCTTTATGGATATGCTAGTGCGCTTCTCTCTATAACAATCAAACGCTCAACATACCCGACCACAACACTCTTATAAACACAATATCACATAGACAAACACATGGAAATCTCACAAACTCACTCTACGGTACTCTACGCTATGTACAAAGTATAAAAATTTAGATCTCTTCCATCTTCGTGGGCCCTCCCTTGTGGGAGTCATGCTCATATGGGCTCTGATACCAAATAAGAAATTTGAAGAGAAGACATGGTGCACACAAACAATTCGTATATTTCTTTCAAAATAAAATTATATGCCATATATATAGTGCTTATGAAATCCAACAGTTTCTAAACCAAGAAATTGCTTGTTGAGAAAATCACTCAACAACCAACAAACTAATATTACATATAGACTATTGTAAGAATTATTCCAAGTTTGTGGCAAGGGGCCACCCTTAGCAAGAACTGGGCACTAGTATTATGGTAAAATCTTTGCCTTCCAAAACTTTGTGGGGGTCTTGGTCTCTATGACCCAAAAATTCTTAACAATTTCATGGGCGCTAAATTGTGGTGATGGTGGCTTCAAGGAGGATCAGAGCTTTGGAAATGAATATGGGACATAAAATACAGTCAAGGGAGATCAAGAGAAGGGAAGCTTAGAGTGTTTGATCACACTTTGGATTCCCCTCTCTCGAATCTAGCACGAAGGAATAATCACCTCATTAAGGAACACATCTTCTGGGAACTCCATAATGGGAAATTGGCTTGGTTTTGGGAAGAGTCTTGGAAATAGCTTCCCAAATTTTCTAGTATGACTAAGTTGGATTTTCTCAAGGAGATCCTTAAGAATCAAGCTGCCATACAAGTTGATGACTATTGGAAGTTGTCAGAAGATCATTCCTCTTGGAGAGTTTGGAAAACGGAAAACGGAAAACAATTGGTCAGTAATATAAGTTCAGAACTGGCCAATCCTTAAGAACATGTTGCGAGGTCACAGAGTTCAGATGTCGGAAGAAGAGGACAAATTGAGATGGGATTACAAATCAAGGGGTGTGTTTATAATCAAGGAAGCTTAAAAATTAGTAGCTGGTCATGAGGGACTCCTAAGAGATCCATTGTGGGAGAAAGTATGGAGAACCAAGCTATGTCCAAAGGTTACTCACTTCCTCTGGCTCATAGGGCAATAGAGACTCCTTACGGGATCATCTAACGCACAAAAGTTACATTGGAACATCATGGTGCCTATTTTTTCAGAACTAAGAAGAGCATATGGAGCACTTATTCAACTCATATGCAAAAGTGGAATAGGTTTGGAGTAAAATAAGAAATACCTTTGGATATCTATATTGGTCAAGGAATAGCGTGGAGCAAACTATAAAGAAATGATGGATCTCACTCTTTAAGAATTCAATTATTAACAGGGCTTGGGTCCTGTTACTAGGTCTTTTGTTATGGAATATATGGACAAAACATAACAGGATCATCTTCAAAAGTCAAAGAACCTCTACTCAAATGATCTGGAGCACCACAAGAGATAATGTTAGGGAATCAATATTGGCAGAAAATGGGAAGCTGATGACTGGAAAACAAAAGGAGGGGAGGTTGATACTCTCTCTAAAATCAACCTGTCTTCATCTATGTTGGGAGCATATTTGATGTTTTCAAGTCACTCTCAAATTGATTATCCCTTAGTATTTGTCCCTCCTCCCAGGGGATTTGTTAAGTTGGACATCGACAAGGAATTTAAAGGTAATCTTGGGGCGATTGGGTTTGGGGGAATCATTAAAGAAGTAGAAGGGGAGTTGGTGGGGCATTATGCATGCTTTTGTGGTACTAAAACCTAAGCACATGAATGGAAATAGAGGACCTAGGATGTAGAGAATCGGAACATAAAGAATACAATAGATGCTCCTTCTCATCTCGATTATATTTATTCAATATATGTGAATATAATATACATCCAGAAAGCTGTATGAATAATGTTGTTGAGTTTTCAGCGCTAGAGAAAGATCTTTTACTAGCAAATAGGTTGGAGGTTACCAAATTACAAATTACAAGTGATTCCTCTTTGGTGATTCAGGTTATTCAAAGATTAATTAATGGCACTCCCACCTCCAAGGTAATTAAAAGCTAGAGATTGGAATGTCAGGTAGACAAAATCTAAGAATTTCTTGTCTCTTTCATGTATGTCATTGTCAGGGAAATGTTTAGGGGCTAATATTCACAAGTGGGCTAATTTTCCATGCTTTTTGAAAAAAAATGGTTCGCTAATTTCCATTTTTTTCTAAAACAATTCATCCAAATTTTATAGTACACCATCATTTTACCTTAAAAATTGCCAAAATATTATATCGACTAATACAAAATCATTGAGTTTAAATATTTCTACAAAAATGTCACCAAAAAATTTACGATTTGCATGTTAGGTACTAGTAATATTCACCAACGTTTCTAAACTTTAAGATAAACTTCCGTCCTTAAAATTTTCCATGGTCATTGTTTCACATACTAGAAGAACATGTAATCAGGTGGTCGATTGGTAAGCTAATTGGGGGATCTAGGATTCAAACCAAGAAATTGTTTCCCAATGGCCTCCTCCCATGACTAGGCAGAATTCTAACATGCTAGGAACTCTTATTAGTAAAGATAAATGTTCCCTAATGGGGGTGGTAAACGTCTAAGTGCAGGCCCAGATCTTAGGCATAAATGATCAACCCACTCATCATTAACATTAGGGAAGCGTGTAGAGCAATCCTAATGGAATGATGAGTGAACGAAAGTTTTGGATGTGCTTCTGGTTATAAGTGAATTGATTTGGACAATTATGCCCATTTTCTTCGGGTGGGAGATGGATTGGAGAGCTAGTGTAGTTGGTCCAAGGGATTAGTTTAGTGCTAAAAATTCCAAGTGTTCAAAAATGCTCGAAACATGTGCCAGTGCATAGATCTCAGCGACTTGAATCCAATGAAACTTGTTTCAATCAAAACTAATATCGTATGCTCCTGATATCATGTTCTAATCGAATTGCCAAAATACTACAAAATTTGTAATTGGGTTTTAGGTATGCCCAATTAGTAGTCCGTACATTGACTAGGCAGGTGACTAGGCCATTGACTGTGTACAATTTAGGCCAATGGTTGATTGACAAGTGTCATCTTGTGATTGGTTCATGAATGACACAATTTCATTGGTTGTGGGTTCGTTGAAGTGGACCAATGGTGGAGAGCCACGTGGGGTAATGGCTGGCCACCATGTGGCCTCCTATTGGTGTGTAAAAAATTGTTAAGGGATCGAACCAAGCTCTCCATGAGAATCGAACCCATGACCAAACACCGAGTAGCACAACCATATACCACTACGTGACCACCATGCCACTTAACAATCAAAGGTTGCGACTTGTATTTGAATTTTAATGCATTGCGCATTGGAGGTTGGGGTTAGGTCTAAGCCCCAACCTTGTGGTGTAGGTAAATCCTCTTTGTGGACAAAGACGATCCCTCTAGCCCAAGAGTGGGTCTAGCCACAAAAAAGACAATCTAATGTAAATTTCCTTATATTAGAGTTGAATAAGAGGGCCTACCTCTTATAGCGCTAACCCACTTGATGGTGATCTTGCTTCCTTGCTCCAGCTTCCTTTCGTTCAAGTACGTGAAACAAACAGGCAAGAAATAACAACAAATATGATAGCATAAAATCAAATCCAATCTACTTAAAAGGTCAAGGAGTTATAATCTATCAAATGTAATATTAAACCTGATATAGGAAATAAACCATTAGTTGTATTAAAATAAACTTCAAAGAGAAAGACAACCGAAGCCTTGATGTTGGAGATCTCCTTTGTGGTATCCAAGTCCTGCTACATGCCTTTTCAACACTCTTTTCCTCCTCTAGCTTGACATGAAATGGCTTCCAAGATCTAACTCTCTCTCCTCATGCTTTAGCTACCAAAGACTAGTCTTTTGTCATCTAAGACTAATCTTCTCCTATCAAAAGCTAAAGATTTCAGAATTTTGTAGCTGGTTTTGTATATTGTAAACAAAAAGGGTAAGAGGAAATGATTTAAATAGGGAGAGGAGGATAAGAATGAGATCCACTCAAGGGGGGAAGAAGGCCTTATCTCCTTGGGAGGGTCCACTTTTAAGGGGGAAAGAACCTTATATGGAGTTCTTGGCTCTTATCCAACCAAACAAACATCCAATGCATCACCACTAGAAGTTTATAGATGTGAAAATCTGTTTACTTTTATACAATAATTCTAGAAGTAGACCAGGGTGGGTATTGGGCTAACAATAGCACTGATCAGTGAGGGTCACAATGTAAACTTCTGCCATCGATGCGGGTGAGACACTAGGAAAGAGCGTTGATCTTAAAAACTAGGTTTTAAGAAGGATTGTCTTAAAATGTTCTGAAGGGAGTGGGGAATTCTTTCTTCAAACTTGAATGAATGCAAGAGAATAGGTTTCATGGTGAAAGTATAACACAATAGTCACTAATAGGGTTCTCCAAGATCAGGAATGGGGAGTGACAAGAAAGTGACAAATTACTGTGTAACAGATGCCCCCTAAAGCATGAAGTCAGAGCTGAGAGCAATGGATGAAATGTTTTAAGACTGAGCGAGGACTTCAAATACTAGCATTGGAAGACCTGCAACTAAAATGTGCATGTACATATATGAAATCTGATAGTCATGCTTGATAAACATGAGACACATATAACACTACATGAATCCATGGTATAAACGCAATTATCCATCAAGAAAAGGATCATGTGCATGGATCCTCGACATGGATGAAACCATCCCACTGAAGGGATCATATGAAATAGATCCACAACATGGGTGAAGCCATTAGCATAGAGAGGATCAAAATGAAAAGACCCATGGTATGGTCGCAACCATTCGACTGAGTAGCATCAAAATGATACCCATGGCATGGTCACAACCATCCGTCCAAAGAATCATGTATATAATCATGAACGACTCATCACTCCTTGCAACCTGGAGTTTTGTGATCTAAGCCTAAGGTCTTGTGCTCCAACACGACCCAATCAAAGTACAAATTCTAACATGTGAATAGACATGTTGAAGTCGAACATGCTAGAAAATCACTTGATTACCAACCAATGATGTGAACCATTAACAAGCACGAGAGAAACCACCCATAATATCAATGGATCTCAAGGTATTATCGGTACAATTCACGAAGTGTGAATAAGGAACTGAAATCAAACACTTTTTAAATCACTCGATCCAGGGCAAATGATGAGAACCTTTCATCGAGTGCGAAGAACTTGCCATTGAGGCATGCAGGATCTAAGGTACTAGAAGGGAGTTTCTAGATCAACTTCTTGGATAACGAGTTGAAGTCGACAGGAAGTGATCTGTCAAAGGAAGGTCATAATGAATGCTTCATCATCGGCACGAAATGGGAAACACAACGAATGAGAGTAATCCAAGAATGTGACAGATGATTAGAAAATGTAGAGACAAGAAGACTTCTCTTTAACATGTGGATGACACGACTTCGGAGTTTGGTAGCATTTTACATCAGGATCAAAGGTGATGGTGGCGTGGCAAAGATTAGATGATATGTTTAAAATGGATAACCGAAAACCCAAGGAGGCAAGTGATAGAGTGAGGATGTCCCAAAACCCAACACGAATAGAAGATGAGTGTCAATGTTAAAAAATGACATGCTGCCTCAAGTGAAGAATACAACTGATGAAATACTTCCAATGCCCCCCCCCACCATTTCTAGTGAGTACCCCAGTTATTTTTACACAAGCTTGACGGGAATAGCATATGCTTGTATAAGTCCATCCTTTGGATGGATCCATCCTAGTAAGTTTCACGAGCCCTAGGAAGGAGTAGCTCGATCTCGTCATAATGACAATTCCTATGTCATTTAATATTTTAATGAGTCCGACGAAGGAGAAACTCGGTATCTTTTTCATGTTTAGAGATTTTGAAAAAGACACGAAAAAGAAAAATCCAAGGGTCCCTTTTTGTAAAGTTGTCTCTCGAATCCGAAAAGGTAGAATACAATATTCAAGAGAACCTCCTAGTCATGTTTGATTAAGGTATACCTTTTTTGTAAATAGTTTTATCCTAGCCTGCAAAAGGGGTAAATGTATACTGGGTAAACGACATTTCACAACCTTTAACGAGTTCAAAACGACAAGAGCTTGGCAATTTTTTCATATTTTGAGAGTCAGAAAAGAGCTCAAAGATGACTCCTTGTTTTTATTTACTTTAACGAGTCTAAAAGGGAAAAATACTTAGCAATCTTTTCATGTTTTATGAGTCAGAAAAGAGCTTAAAGGTGACTCGTCCTGGAGGAACGAGTGGTATAAAGGGTAGCATCTGGTTTCGACAATGATGGAACTGCTCAAAAACATGTAATGGTCAAGAGGATGGCTAATAAGACCACTCATCGTAGTAGTTCCTCAGGAAAGGAAAAACAACCAAGTAAAAGCACATTATCAGCGAAAGAGATGGTGGCGATGGAATAAAACAGCCAAGGCTCATCTAGCAGAAATTAGCTGATAAAAACGACAATCACAAGATGTAAATTAGGCATGGGTTCATGTTTACACAAGCTTGAACCATGGGGAACCCTGCTTGAATTTGGTTTCATGTTTACACAAGCTTGAAATGAAAAACTATGTTTGAGTTAAGTTTGCATGCCCCCCAACATAATGACTCAATTGGAGGTACATGCCCCCCAAGCTTCATTTCATTTAGCTAGGTGGATGGAATGAAGGTTCACTTTTGAGATCCAGGAAAAACGCGACTAGGATTTTACGAGATCTTAATCAAAGAATCGATTTGGAAAAGGGAGTTGTTTCATTTTTTTTAGCAAGGTTGATACAGTAAAAGAACTATCCTTGGACTCCTTGATTCATTTTTTAACAAGATTGACACAAGACAAGGAACTATGCTCTGAGGTCCTTGTTTCATTTTTTAAGGAGCTTGACACAAGATGAGGAATTCTTCTCCATTTGACATCTGTTTCATTTTTTAATGAGGTTGACACAGGAACAAACTATCCTTGCATGTTGTTTCATTTTTTAACGAGGTTGACATAGAGAAAGAACTATCCTTATATGTTGTTTCATTTCTTAACGAGGTTGACACAGAAAAAGAACTATCATCGTGACATTTGATCTAGACCATATGAGAACATTCCCCCCAAGAGGTCCTCACTGGATAGGAGAACTACGCTCTGGGAGGAACACATGTCAACTAGTACCAATGACAGATCAAGTTCCAATGCCCCTAGTACATAATGTATTATACCATCTGTGTCATCATCAACAGATGTGGAGACAGAATGGGTAGCCACATAATTGACCTGTGGAAGCAAGGGCACTGCTTTCAAACAAAAACCAATAGGGGACAATGGTTTCATAGGAGGCACCTGGTGACCAATGAACGACAATTGATCAATGGTCCCTATTATCCCTTCGTGTGGAAAACAAATCACACAGAAAAGTGAAGAAACAAGAGCTCCCATGACATAGAAATAGTCGCATCCAAGGAGAAGATTGAAATCTAAGGGACCTTGGACTACCATCGCGTCTATATAGACGGTCTTTCCTCCTAAATAATAGGGGACTTTGGAAGGATCCCTAAGGGCTGGCTGGTTCCTCCATGGAAAGCCAATAGATTCTAGGTGATAGGCACAAGCTGTGGGGAACCCAAAGCTTTCCAAATAGTAGAAGACATGATTCTAACAGATGCACCTTCATCTAATATAGTGCCATGTACTACCATATTATAGGCTTGTACTGTGATCTGGAAAGGCACATAAGATGGAAGGTGGAAAGCAGTCAATTTACTCCAATCAAAAGAAACGAGAAACCTACTTGGTGGGGGTATCATATGATTCCCCCCATGCTCTGCAGGAATAGGAGAAGGATCTCCTGAATAACTGGGACGGGAGGGCCACTCTTCGATTCATGAGAATCTAAGGAGATGAGAAGAACACGAGTAGTATGATCACTACTCTCTTCGGGAACAAAGTGAACAATTGAAGGTAGAGCCAAGTTGACACTCTTTTCAACTAATGGTTGGTTAGGAATAGACACAAGAGAGTCATGCTCAAGAAGAGCAGGATGGGAAAGAGATGAATCCAAGTCAATCTCTTTACCAACTAGGATAGGGTCAGAAGAAAGTCTCTGATAATCAACAGGGAGTTGGGGTTGAGGAGCTGTAAGGTTTTCCAAAATTTTGGAAGCTTTATCCATAAGAGGACAAAGGTGAAGAAGATGCTTCCCTTCACATAACCTACAAGGTAATCTAATCTTTCCCTTCTTACCACCACTAGTTAAAGGCGTAGCATCAACATGATCTCCAAAGGATGATCGATCTAGGTTTTGAAATGATAACTCTAAGACTCTAGGACAGTCTCGAAGAAGATGGTCACCCTTACATAGCCTGCAAGGGAATTTGACCTTCGGTGGAGGATTGAAAGGTTTGTCTACAGGAGGTGCATTTGGAGTAACGGCCGCACAGTTGGCCTCTTGCTTATCTAACTTCTTCTTCGTTGTCTTCTTCTTCTTCTTCTTAGCCTCCTAGTTACTGGATTTCAAACTTTCAGCAAGCGAGGTAGAAGAGGAAGATGAAGAAACATGGGAAGAAGGTGAGAGGTTAGCCTAAGAATCAACGTGATTTGGTTCAAAAGGCTGGACAGGAGTTGGGACACTTGGGACCACTGAGGTTGAAAATAACCAGATAGGTAAACCAATGGTTAACCCAAGGAGGGACAACTTTGTCATATAAGGAGCATCAACATTTCTAAAAGAAGGAAAAGGACCAGAATTCCCATCCGAGGGGAATCCTTGACTGGTAGACTCTGGGAATGTTGCCATTGGAATCAACCTTTAAAGGAACGCTAACAAAGATAACTTTATTGATTTGAGGCTTCTGCAATCTATATTCTTTATAGTGTTATCTTCCAGAGTCATCACATTCATGTTTGTTGGAATCGGTGGTTCGAACCAACCTCTGTGGTTCATCATCGGGATTAGATCCATGAGTGAAATAAGTCAGAATTCAATGAGGTTTAAATAAGGCTAGGGTTAGGATGAGAATGAATATTCACCATGTTAGATGATGTAATTGTGTTTTGTTAATTGTTTATTTTAATGTATATTAATTTAATATATTTTAGTATGGATTTAAATTCATAATTTAAATCTAGTTTCCTTTTTGATTTAAAATTAAAATTAGAAGTAATAAAAAATAATTAGTGATTATCAACTAATTAAATAATTACCTGTATAATTATGTTTAATTAATGTTTAAAATGAAATAAGTATATGATATAGATATGAAGAAGATAATATTAATTATATATATACATAGAAATATGATACTATATATGAATATTAATATATATATGAAATATCTTAATTTTAATTATATGAATGATTAAAACTAAAATAAAATAAAAATCATAATAATACTAGAGACTAAAATATTTTAAACACTATTATTTTGTTATACACACTAAATTAATTTATATAATTCCAATATATATATATAATATATATAGCATATAATATATATTTATTTATTTATTATCCTTTAATATTTGAAGAAGATTAGTGTTTGTAAACTTAATTATATTTTATGCACTATTGGTAATAATTAATAAAGACTTATATTATAGAATTGAATATGATGATTGATATTGGATTCAATTAAAATAAAGTTATTATATTAAAAATTTTATAATTTTTGAAACGGCTTAAAATAATGATTATAAAAAGAGTTTATTCTTCATGATTTAAAGAAAAAGGTTTAATGAATTTAGGGCTAGTGTCATAAAGAGGAAGATCATGGAGGTCAAGTTGAGGGATGAGAAGGCAGGGAACATTTAGGAGAATGAGGGATTATAGGTAATAGTCGGGATCCAATTATCACTAATTTTCCAACCATAATCACAGTTAAGGTTATATAGGGTGTTTACCTATTTCAATAGCTTCTTTGAATTTCCTCTAGTGATAATGTGTTTGGTTGTGTTATATTCTTTCCACGACTAGCCCACATAGTTAACCGGGGGGTTAGAGGGGGGGTGGAGCCCCCCTTCGTTGCGTCGATTGTGTACCGGGGGGGCGGGATCACAGGGGGTTTGAGGGGTGCAGGTAACCCTAATCTATGGGAAAATTTTGTTTTGGAACCTATGTTAGGTTGGGTGGACCCACCTATGATTTTGTGCATGATTTTCACACATGCTTTTGGACGTGATGGTTTTCGGTCGATGGTATTGGATGCTTCGACATGTATAAATATGTATTATAACATTGAAAGGAACATAATGAAAAATCAAGCTG
>APFE031574819.1:0-12190 GCA_000404065.3 Pinus taeda | reverse complement strand
GGTAATGATGCATGGTATTGTATGTATGAGGCCTATATAGAGGCTAGAGACTCCACATGGAGAGATATGAAGAAAAGTGTTCTTGTATGAACAGGCATATGGCTTGTGGATTGTTCTCCTTCCTTAAGGAGTGAATGTATGGTGTTGCCCTACCTTAAGGGTTTGATAATAAAGAAGCATTTCTATCTTTTTATTCTTGGGTTATTTATATTATCATAATATTTCCGGTTTAGATATACAACAAGTGGTATCAGAGCTATATGAAACTGGGTTAGATCTACAACAAGTGGTATCAGAGCACTTTCTTGGGCACAAAAGTGGAGATTTTTTTATTTTTTATTTTTTACTTTTTGCAGGGTTTCAAGGGAGGCGAGTTTGCAGATCAGATCTGTACATTTTGGTTCAATATTTGTAAAATCTGATTACAGATCTGTATTCTTTGTGAAAAAATAGCCGATTTAAAAAAAAAAATCGGTCAAATCGGAGTCCGGATGAAGGAGATATCGATGTTTTAAAAATCAGTAGGGTTGCAGATAATTTTTCAGGGCAGCGAGTTTGCGGCGCAGATCTAGACGTCCTGGTGTAAGATCTACAAAATCTAATTGTAGATCTGGATTCTTTGTGAAAAAACACTCAAATTCAAAAAAATAATCAATCGAATCGGAGTCCGGATGAGGGAGATATCGCTGATTTAAAATCAGCTCTTTTTTCAGAAATTTTGGGTGACGGCGGGAGAGTAGCAGCGCAGATCTGGAATTCCAGTGTCTGGATCAAGATTGCTATCACATGGGTAGATGCAGAATGACTGTTCCATTTCTAAAAACAGGTCATAATAAGGATTCTGAGCAATATTGACGAAACTGTGACAATTTCAAATTTTCGCCAATTTTTTTGTGATGGGGTACCTAGATCAGAAATTGAAGACCTTGTATAGATTTGATGGCTCTCATCCAGCCAAATGGCTAGCAACAATGGAGAAATATTTTGAATTGGATCACATCTATGATGATTACAATCAGCTTAAGATGGGGAGCAATTACTTGGACTATGAAATACGGCAATGGTACATAGGGAATCAATGTGGCTATGAAAGGTTCTTGACTTGGGACGCCTTCAAAAAAGCTCTTATGGACCAATTTGACTGTAAAATTTTTGTGGATAAGCTCACACAGACAGACACAGCCTAGCAAAGACTTTATTTTTACAGGAAAGAAGGAAACCAAGGAACCTAAAAGGTTATTTTCTGTTGGTATCTCCTTATTACAGGTTCATGGATTGATTCAAAAGGAGAAAATCATTGTATCTATAAATCCGAGTTGCAAGCAAAATCTCATAAATATCAACTTGGCAAAAAAATTGCAAGTCCCAACAAAACACATTGAAAATACACAAGTGAATGATGAGGATGTTCAAGTGTACAAGGATTTGAAGATTTTTATGGATAAATATGTGTTGCATGGTGATTTTTATGCTTCAGAGATGGAGACTATGGATGTTGTTTTGGGATATCTTTGGATGGAATCTGTGGGTACTATCAATATTAATGTACAGAAGAAATTCCTGAAGCTCTGGTATAAAAAGAAGAAAATTTTACAAGATATTTCCATCCATAAACAGGTAGAGCACATGGAGGCTGAAGCAAAAGATGTTCAAGGGACTGACATATCAAATGATGAGCCTTTGATGATCGACAATCAAACACAAACAGAGGCTGCAGAAGGAAAGGTTACAGGTGATGATACATCAGAGGAGGGCTCAGTGGTTGAAGTCATATTGAAAAAGAAGACACCACAACAGGCACCACAGCAGTGTGAAGTCAAGCAAAAGCCATCGTGGGTTAAAACTTCAACATATCATCGCCCACATCACCTCGCAAGACAACCATCAAGATGGAAACCAAGTAGTCACATGACGGATACAAAGAAGAGACGATCCACCTACTACACATCAACACAGAAGAGCTGCCACGGTCAACTTCCATCTCAAGGGAACGAGGCACCAACGAGATCGAGGGTTCACCTTTCTCTTGGATGGCTAGATGCACGTGCATGGTATCAATGGACTACTCTTTTGAGTAGCTCTTATTATTTGTGTTATTCCCATGTTTCAGGGACGAAATATACTAAGGGGGGTGGAATGTTATATACCTAGGGGGGTAATATGGGGTACCGAGGGAGGTACCCAAAGTAATAATGTAATAATGAGATGAGCCATAGTAATAAATAAGGTGGTTAACCCATGTCATGTAAGGGACCACAAGTAGTTAATAATAATGTAAGGGGCCCATGGTATTAGTTGATGGTATGAGGAAACCATGGTAATGATGCATGGTATTGTATGTATGAGGCCTATATAGAGGCTACAGACTCCACATGGAGGGACATGAAGAGAAGTATTCTTGTATGAATAGGCATATGGCTTGTGGAGTGTTCTCCTTCCTTAAGGAGTGAATGTATGGTGTTGCCCTACCTGAAGGGTTTGATCAATAAAGATTCATTTCATATACTTTCTGGGTTTAATTGCATTATCTTATATTTGCATATCAGATCTATAATATTTTTGGGTCAGAGCTACAACACAGAACATCCACAAACCAAGGAGGTTGTAGAGAACCAAACCTAGTAGGAGGAAATGATGGATCTCATTCTTCAGCTGAATGCTTAGATGGAAGAAATAGAGAATGAATTAGACAGTTTAATACAGTTGAAACAATCCATCCTTGAGGCAACCACTGCCACTGCTATTCCCATAGTAACTATAGTAGTTCCATCAACCTTGGTAGCTTCATTGGCCCCAATAGCTCCACTAGCTACAACACTTCCTACTGCAACAACAACTACATCAGCAACAAGTTCAACAACAACAACATCTCAGCCAAGTGATGAGGCAAGTAAAATGGTCAATGCCATAAAGGAAATGTCCATTTAGACCACTTAAATAAACAAAATTAAAGAATAGATAAGAATTCTGGAGGATGAGAAGAAACTTGCTCAGGTTATGCAGAAAAATGAAGTACAGAAGTCAAACAGGTTGACTGAGAGGATAAAGAACTTGGAAAAATTATTAACATTGAAGGAGCCACTTGCCCAAGAAATAGAACAGCTATGGGCCAATATCATTGACTCTATAAATGATATTTGGCCTTCTATATAGGTCATATTTGAACAAAATGATTTAGTCAAAGAGGCTACTAAAGCAATTTAGAGAGTTAAGGCCAAACTTGGAGACATGCTAAAAGAAGCCTCAAGAATAATCCAATTCCTTAACTCTAAAAATAAATATAAATTGTAGGAGTTGGACATAACTAACATGACTGGCACTATAATGGAGGTAAAGAAAGCGGTCACCAAGAGAAACTTAATGATGCAGGTTGAAGACAAATGCCAAACCATGGAGATAGCTATAGGTAGGTTCATGGTTAAGTTTGATGCTTTAAGGTAGAAAGATCTGCCAAATCCCTTGGTAATAAATGACAGATTAATGCCACATGAAGACTATAACAGGAAAATTAGAGAAGTGGCTAGAGGTCAAGCCAATAATTCTTCTATCAAAGGGTTGCCTACAAGAAAGGTTCTATTCTAGACTTTTGAGAACCTATTTTACCTCTAGCATGAGGTAAAACACCTTTTTCTAAACAAGCCCACCTTTACAAAATACACAGAAGCAGATGAAATCTATAGAAGAATGGTAAATATTGAATTACTAGACACAAAGACTTGGGAAAAGTTAAATGACTTACTGTAAAAATGCAAGGTAAAAGCAAAAATAGAGCAATAAAAGAAAAGTAGGAGTTGAGCCTAGACAAAGAGTATCAAACGAAAGAGTATCAGTTAAAAGGAAAAGTAAAAGAACAGTCAGTGTGAAGACAAACAAAAAAGGAGAAAAGGCAGCAGAAGATCTAATAGTAGAGCCAAATAATAGGGACATCTTGTAGTAGTTCAATATGTGTCTCTATCATCTTGCATGAAGACATTTCTTTTTCCTAGAGTAATTCACAAAACATTTTGGGATATTTTTTAATAAGTTTTTGTATATGTACTTAAAAATTCGAAGTATAGGGTGTGGATTGCTAGACATTTGGTGTGGATTGCTAGACATTTCTATAGTTGTATTGATCTGAAACATAAGGGTTCATTGCACTATTTGTTCAAGTTAGCGGATTAGACTGGGTAATAAAGACATTGCATTACAAGATTCATGTGTTGGGCCACTTGAGTGAAGTATTTTCTATTTGTCAAATTGTTATCATTTTTTAGTGTTTCATATACTTTCATGTTATCTAAATTGAATGAAATAAAAGGAAAATTATTACAGAATTTGTTTAAATACACTCTCTCTTGAAAAATTAATCATTTTAATGTTTCTTCTAATATCCAGAGTAGCGAATCCTTCATTTCTCCCTAGTTTCGATTGACCCCTACAATTTCCTTCATTATCTAGTTTGAGGAACCTGTAATTGCTCCTTGACCCCGATTGAAAACCATTTCACCATCCAACCTAAAAGATCTAAATTTACTCAACTACCTTGCCCTATAAACACTATTTTTAGAACTTGATCCAATGTTGTTTTCTTGACACTTGACCCCATAGCCCAATGGTAAAAGACATCCCTCTATCCATCTAAGTCAGCGATTCCACCACCAAATAAAAATAAAAGACAAATCGAAGCCTAAATAACTAGCCTAAAATCAATTAACTAAACAAAGTTAAATCATGAAGAGATAGCACTCTCTCACCATTAGGAAGGCTAGATCCTCATCTTGAAAGTAGGTTTGTGATTACCTCTATCATTTCTTTCATAACAAATCTAGGGAAATTTTAGAGTGATAACATATTGGAGACCATACTAGGGACCAATCCTCAGTTTAATAAAACTTTAAGGAAATATTAAATCTCATTTTTTGCACCTTAAGGTCATTTTAGGGTTGTTCAAAAAGGTTTCATAAAAAAATAAAAAATTAAAATTAAAATTCTAGCTTCAAGAAGAACACACTATACTAGGGCACATCTAGATCTAAACCCTGCTACAATAGTTGATGATCCTGATAGAATTTTAAGAAAACCAAAAAAAGGTAGAAACTCAAGGAAGTAGTAGTCAGTTAATTAAAGCAAATTCACTCCCCAAAGAATTATCAAGTTTAGAGGATTTTCAGTTTGATTTATCATTTGAGATTTCTTTGTTTAGAACCAAATCTTAAAATTCAATTCATGATATTGTAATAAACCCCAATTTTATTTAATTTATTGAGTCAAAAAAGGTGCCTATACATCCATATTTAGATCAACATGTTTTGGATACTTTTGATAAACTAGAAGTTTTAATCTCTACTTTCATAAGGCATATGAATGAGGCCTATCTTCAACAATTAGTTGAATTAGCTACCCTCACTACTGCGACCCCTAAAATTTCTACAGAGTCTTCAAAAAAGGTACATACAACTTCATTTACTACCATCTCACCTATAATATGCACCACAGTTCATTCCCCTAAACTAGTTATTTCTCAACTTCCTCTTCAAACGAACATCTCCAATTCATCTAATTTATCTACAGCCATCTCAAGTTCTTCTTCGAGCACCACTACTTTACCCCCCAGTCAAACCAAAATCTCAGCCATGGCACACAGATATGCACCTTTGGTCTTACCAGCTCAACTAAATGCCATGCCCCAAGACTATCAAAGTAAAATATTTTTGTTTGATGATACTGGTTAGTATAATGCCCAACACATGAATAAAATAACTAATTACTTTGAGTTACATGAGATTGATGAGTGTAATGTGAAAATGAGGTTATTTTCCCAAACACTGATAAGAGATGTAAAAAAATGGTTTAAAGGTTTACGTGCTAATCATATTTTTGATTTAGTTGTTTTTCATAGATTGTTTATTGATAGATGGGAAAGAAAGAATAACCCTTTACAGATATTGTCTGAATATGAAAACATTAGAAGAGCTCCTAATGAATTTGTTCAGGACTATTGTACTAGGTTCAACAATATCTATAATGCAATCCCTGCAAATATCAAACCTCCACCAAACTTAGCACTAATCAAATTTCCTGATGGTTTTGACACTGATATGTCTTACCAATTGAGAGAAAGAAACCATGTAACATTGTAACAAATGCAAAGTAATGATGTTAGTGTAGGAGCCAATTTATTAGCTAAGAAAGCTTGGATGAGAAATGAAAAAAGAGTAGTCATTAAAGAGGAAATATCCACTTTAGATGGTAAAAGAGATGGTTTAGCTAAAAGTGTGGAAAGGATAATGGATAGATTAGAAAATATGGAAAGAAAAACTTAGTGGGAAAACCAACAAGCACCCCCCATTAGAAACCCCAACTTTAGGAAAAATCCTAATACTGGAAAAAAATGATGCTATACCAGATCAACAGATTAGACCACCTTTCTAGGAAAATTATGTTGAAGGTTCACAAAACCATGAAGAAGAGGAGGACACATAGATAAACCTAAAAATGAAGATGTTGCTTTTCTTACTTAGGAAGAACAAGAATTATACATGTTACAAAAATTACAATTGGAATTTGGAGAGTACTTTGATTACAAAGAAGGCTACGAATCTGCTATGTATGAAGTTCACAAATAATATAGCCTTAGAAGAAAAAAGAATACTGAAGTTCCCACTATGAAGTCAGTCCAAACCCAAACTAAAAAAATAGTAGAAGCTTATGTGACCAAAGTTCTATAGATTCTCCCTTGAGGGATTCAGGAGAGTTCCAACCCAAAAATTGTAGACATAACCTCTGCTGAAACTCAAACTTCAACTATTACTCAGACCATTCTAAATAAGAGAATTTGAAACAAAATTGTTGATACACAAACTAATTTTCCAAGTGTTGATAAAGAAGATAAAAGTACACATACCACAATTGCTAAGGAAGATCTCATACGGAAAACTCAATTGTCATTCAACATTAAGACTATGATAGCCAAATTGAAAATATTTGTTCCTTTGATAGAGCTAGTGAAAAATGAATCATACAAAGCACAAATCACTAAAGCACTAAACATAGGTGAAGGATAAGATGTTGTAAACCTTAATGATGATCAACTTGAGTTATTATTTGGTCTAGAAGTAAATGGCAAGCATCAACAAGGTGGTATCCCTCCATTCTACATTAGCTTAAATGTTCATCATGATAAGATCTTACATAATGTTATGCTAGATTTAGGGCATCCCATAACCTAATGCCTAAAGCAATCATGGAGAGATTAAACTTAGATATCACTAGCCCATACAAGGACATGTTTTCCTTTGATTCTAGCCAAGTCAAATTCCTTGGCCTGATTAAAGATTTGTCTATGACTCTAATCTAGTGCCCATCAAAGAGCATTGTTATGGACACAGTATTTGCTAATATCCCACCCAAGTATGGAATGTTATTATCTCGCTCATGTGGAGAAAAATTGCAGGGATTTCTACAGTTAGACATGTCATATGTTACCATTTCTATATTTGGTCAACAAAGAAAGCTTTACAGAGAAGCATTGATGAAATACATGGTAAGTAGTTCAGAAAAACCACAGAATTACCCTATATACTCCGTGCATTCTAATATGGACTCATTCATCTTGTATAATTCAAACAATGGCAAAAATGAGATCACAATTGTAGAAGAAAAATACAAAGCACCTGATAGTGAAAACATATTTCTTGAGTCTCTATGGCATTTAGATTTTGATATCTCTGTAAATGGATTAGGAGTAGGTGCAAGAGTTTGGATTCACAGCATGGAAAGTAATCATTCTGAAGGTCATGCCTTTAGATTAAACTTTAAATGCACTAACAACATGGCAGAGTATGAAGCTTTAATCTTAGGACTACAAATTGTAAGAAAACTTGGAGCCAAGATATTATCTATCATGGGAGACTTGGAATTGATGATAAAACAAATTAAAGGAGAATACTCTATGAATAATCCTAGACTTAGCCAATACAGAGAGACTTTTCTAGATCTAATTAAGGAACTTCTTGAAACCGATTTTGCTACTATTCCTAGGAAGTGGAACATGCAAGATCACAGTTTGGCTACTTTTTCTAGCACTTGCATATTACCTTTTCATCCCAAACACTAGTACACTGTAGAAGTAAGAGATAAACCACTATTATAGAAGCTAAATCGTGAAACTGTATCTGCTGTTGTTGGCTATTACTATGTCTCCGTCTCTGCTGCTTACGCTGGATTTACTGACTCCACTGGAAAAGATGCTGGATCTTCTAATTGGTGTGTCATACCTGATAGCTTGAAATATTGGAAGATTTTTTCACAAGATTCTCAAATCTATGATTTCATGAATGCTAAAGGAGAGTTTCAAAACTGTAACATAGATATTGATTGCAAAGTAGATAACATCATAAACAGTGAGTTAGATATAAATGCTTTAGACGTAGATAAACCGACTAAATTCACTAAAGTAGAAATAGATAACTTAGAAAATGTAGAAATAGAAGAAACAATCAATGATGATTCTGAGATTTCAAAC
This sequence comes from Pinus taeda, assembly GCA_000404065.3. NCBI lineage: Eukaryota > Viridiplantae > Streptophyta > Pinopsida > Pinales > Pinaceae > Pinus > Pinus taeda. The sequence continues at coordinate 3,684 of APFE031574819.1, read as the reverse complement.
CTTAAAAATGACTTTTTTTCCTAAAGCATTAGTCCCAATAGAATACTTTTTTGATTCAAATGATGTAGCTAGGAAACCAAAAAAGGAGCCTTTAAAAGCAGACATAGAAGAATGTAACATAGGAACATAAGAAAAACCCAATCTTATCAAAATATCTAAAGCATTATCTCCAGATGAAAAACTGAAATACATAAGTTTGTTAAAAGAGTTTCAAGATGCCTTTGCCTGGAGTTATGAAGACCTTAAGTCTTATGATACCAACATTATTCAACAGAAGATACCCATAAAAGAAGATCAACAACCATTTAAACAAAATCTTAGGAGAATTAATCTAGTTCTCATTCCATTGATTGAAAAATAAGTGAAAAGGATGTATGATGCACAAATCATAGCACCAATTAGATATTTAGATTGGATCTCTAATTTATTCACTACTAGAAAGAAATCAGGAGAAATTAGACTCTGTGTTCATTTCCAAAACTTGAACAAAGTGTCGTTAAAAGATAACTACCATCTCCCTAAAATGGACAATATTCTCCAGAGGGTAGTAGGCTCATCCATAATTTCATTGCTTGATGGATTCTATGGATACAACCAAATCTTAGTTCAACCAGAGGATCAAGAAAAGACTGCATTTACCATTCCCTAGGGTGCTTTCATGCATTTAAAGATCCCTTTTGGATTAATGAATGTTGGAGAAACATTCCAAAGAGCAATGGACATAGCTTTTGCAAAAGAAATCCATGACTTTATCGTGGTTTACCAATATGACATCACAATGTTTTCCAAATCAGATAATGAACATCTAGATTACGTAAGAAGAGTTTTAATTAAATGTAGGAAATTTGGAATTTCCTTGAATCCCAAAAATGCTTTCTTCGGTATAGAAGAAGGAAAACTCTTGGGGCACATAATATCAAAAGATGGAATTAGAATAGATCCAACTAGAATAGAGGAAACCCTGAACATCACTCATCTTGGAAAAATCAAAGAATTACAATCATTGCTAGGCAAAATAAATTTTCTTATAAGATTCATTTCTAACTTAGCATAATTAATTAGAGAATTAAATAACATGTTAAAGACTGATTTAGCATTTAAGTGGATAGTAGAGGCTAAACAAGCTTTTGAGGCAATCAAAGAAGCCCTTAAAAAAACATCAGTCCTTATAAGTCCTGATTTCAAAAAATATTTTATAATTTTTTCTTTTGCTTGAGAACATACTATTGCAGCAGCCTTGTTGCAAAAGAATGATGAAGGTTATGAGTAGCCTATTGTATTTTTCAACAAATATTTGAGAGAATGTATGAGATAGATTTCAAAAAGAAAATTTGGAAATATGATTTATTAGAGGTAGTAATTACCCACATTGGTTGTCCATGGGTGTTTCATTGCATCTCCTACTTCTACAAGTTCCTTGTCTTCTTATTCTTATCCTAGTTTTTACCAATATTTTAAGAAACAAGGATAGGATAACTATGAATGTTTGCAGTTGAAAAAGAAAAAGTTAATTGTATCATCCTCCATCGAGGAAGATGTTGTTGCTTTGATTGAGGTCTGTAATGAATACATAGTCTATGGTGTGTTGAATGGTCAACTCAATAAATTCAACTTCATGTAGTACTTTAGTGTAAAATAGCTTAAAATAGTCTATTCATCACACAATCATTTTCTCACGATCTCTCCATTGTTTATATCCTTAATAATGGCTCCTAAGAATAATTTATTGTAAAATCCATTCTTGATAAGATGAACTTTCTAGTCAACTCTCATCATCATCCTTATGCATTTACTTGGATGGATAATGACTCATCTACGTAGACCACACGCATGCACTATGTTATTATCATTTTCTCCAAAATTTGTGGATAAAGTTGCATGTTATGTGAGCAATATTGATTGTTGTAATTTATTACTTGGATGACCTTATCAATATTCTTAGAAGGAACAATATGATTGATTTTACCTAGTCCATAAAGATAACATCAAATAAATACAACAATAGGTTGCTCAAAATTATTGTCTAAATTTTATCTAGTAACCCTATGCACATTATTATAATTTTTTTTGCTCACTCATTGGACTTCATTGCCCCGAGACATTACATCTAAGGGGTATTCTACTAGATTACAATGCTTCTTAGGCCTTATAGAGTTCTTTCCTTGGAAGTTCAGATTTGGTAGCCTTCTTCTCAGTAGGTTATTACCCTGTTAAAAATTGAAAATCACCTAAATTTTCCCTTCATGTTACCAGTTTTTTTCATTCCAACCAATTGAAGATCCACAATACTATCAATGCATATTAGGATTCAACATTGGACACTGAGATCTTGGCCAATAATTCAATATATATTATTCCAATTATTCAACTTCTTTTTACTACAGATAAAAATTTTCATTACGAAGACATACCCAATTCAATAGGAATTCAACACTTCCTACCATGTTTCTTAACATGGTCATCTTCCACAACAAGCATGTTGGATTTACTGGTATTTGAGGCAACAACATTTTCCCTCTCTCCCAAAAGTATCAGAGGAAAATGCTTATGTTGCTAGGAGGAATTACAAGGATTCTAGAGTCTTAGCATCAATATATTTGTCATAGGTATTCCCTATTGTTAGTTGAATACAATATTATTATTAAGTTTGAGAGAGAAAATTTCTAAAACCTTTAATTAATCCTTCCTCAACAATTATCTAACTTCATGGATTGGAAACATTTTATGTTTAGCTTCTTTATCAACCGCAATATGGGTGTAATAGATGGTGGAACTTTGAGCCATTTTCGAGCATCTAAAATGCATGTGATAGTTGACATGGTGAGAGAATAAATTTTGTATTAAATATCATTTGTTGTTACCTCTTTACGACTTAGTATTTCTTTGTGACACTAACTTGAGGTTTGACATCTAGGAATGTTTCAATCAAACTATAGCACTAAGTTCTGGTGCCACAATCCACTTATCTAGTAATTATTCTAGTGCCTTCAACTTGTTTTTACAAGAACCCCCATAAGTAGAATTGTGAAAGGTTATCTCTTCCTTCATAGCAACTGTCCTATCGACAACTTCTTCTGTAACTGTTGTTGTAACAATTTCTGTAACAATTATCTATTCTTGTATAACAACGAAATATCTACCAAAATATTAGAGAAATGTCATTAACATTACTAAAAAAAAAAATCTATAAAATACCTTAATATGCTAAAAATATTACTACATCATAATTATTTTTATTTAAATGTATTAAATAAATAAAAAATTTGATTCAAAATATTTCCATTTTTATGAATTATAACCTTTTTCTCATACTATTTATTATGGGGTTATTTGTTACTAGTTTGTTACTGAATTGTATTTAACAAGTAATCCACTTTTAAATTATTGAATGATTTTGATGTACATACGTAAATGTACATCCTCAATCTCATGAAGGTTGGGAGGTGAGTGAATATTCATCTTCATGAGTTTGTAAATTTTTATATGCTTCAATTTCATGAAGGTTGGGAGGTGAGTGAATTAAGATGTGCATTTTTGCATGCATTATTCATCTTCATTCTTCTATAGATACAAACAAGGTGTGCTCTTACACTTATAAATTTGTTGTATAGAATTTTATTAGTCCCTGTCCTCCGGGCCTGGCAGGGACTATAGTAATCGATTCACTGCGATTACATTAGTTTG